>CAUEHI010000525.1:60000-83750 GCA_958507055.1 Crioceris asparagi
ACCATCACCATCACCATCACCATCACCATCACCATCACCATCACCATCACCATCACCATCACCATCACCATCACCATCACCATCACCATCACCATCACCATCACCATCACCATCACCATCACCATCACCATCACCATCACCATCACCATCACCATCACCATCACCATCACCATCACCATCACCATCACCATCACCATCACCATCACCATCACCATCACCATCACCATCACCATCACCATCACCATCACCATCACCATCACCATCACCATCACCATCACCATCACCATCACCATCACCATCACCATCACCATCACCATCACCATCACCATCACCATCACCATCACCATCACCATCACCATCACCATCACCATCACCATCACCATCACCATCACCATCACCATCACCATCACCATCACCATCACCATCACCATCACCATCACCATCACCATCACCATCACCATCACCATCACCATCACCATCACCATCACCATCACCATCACCATCACCATCACCATCACCATCACCATCACCATCACCATCACCATCACCATCACCATCACCATCACCATCACCATCACCATCACCATCACCATCACCATCACCATCACCATCACCATCACCATCACCATCACCATCACCATCACCATCACCATCACCATCACCATCACCATCACCATCACCATCACCATCACCATCACCATCACCATCACCATCACCATCACCATCACCATCACCATCACCATCACCATCACCATCACCATCACCATCACCATCACCATCACCATCACCATCACCATCACCATCACCATCACCATCACCATCACCATCACCATCACCATCACCATCACCATCACCATCACCATCACCATCACCATCACCATCACCATCACCATCACCATCACCATCACCATCACCATCACCATCACCATCACCATCACCATCACCATCACCATCACCATCACCATCACCATCACCATCACCATCACCATCACCATCACCATCACCATCACCATCACCATCACCATCACCATCACCATCACCATCACCATCACCATCACCATCACCATCACCATCACCATCACCATCACCATCACCATCACCATCACCATCACCATCACCATCACCATCACCATCACCATCACCATCACCATCACCATCACCATCACCATCACCATCACCATCACCATCACCATCACCATCACCATCACCATCACCATCACCATCACCATCACCATCACCATCACCATCACCATCACCATCACCATCACCATCACCATCACCATCACCATCACCATCACCATCACCATCACCATCACCATCACCATCACCATCACCATCACCATCACCATCACCATCACCATCACCATCACCATCACCATCACCATCACCATCACCATCACCATCACCATCACCATCACCATCACCATCACCATCACCATCACCATCACCATCACCATCACCATCACCATCACCATCACCATCACCATCACCATCACCATCACCATCACCATCACCATCACCATCACCATCACCATCACCATCACCATCACCATCACCATCACCATCACCATCACCATCACCATCACCATCACCATCACCATCACCATCACCATCACCATCACCATCACCATCACCATCACCATCACCATCACCATCACCATCACCATCACCATCACCATCACCATCACCATCACCATCACCATCACCATCACCATCACCATCACCATCACCATCACCATCACCATCACCATCACCATCACCATCACCATCACCATCACCATCACCATCACCATCACCATCACCATCACCATCACCATCACCATCACCATCACCATCACCATCACTCCCCATCACCATCACCATCCCCATCACCACCCCATCCCCATCCCCATCACCATCACCCATCACCACACCCCCATCCCCCATCACCATCCCCATCACCACCCCATCACCATCACCATCACCATCACCACACCACACCATCCCATCCCCATCACCACCCCACCCCACCCCCACACCCACCCATCACCATCACCATCACCATCACCATCACCATCACCATCACCATCACCATCACCATCACCATCACCATCACCATCACCATCACCATCACCATCACCATCACCATCACCATCACCATCACCATCACCATCACCATCACCATCACCATCACCATCACCTCACCATCACCATCACCATCACCATCACCATCACCATCACCATCACCATCACCATCACCATCACCATCACCATCACCATCACCATCACCATCACCATCACCATCACCATCACCATCACCATCACCATCACCATCACCATCACCATCACCATCACCATCACCATCACCATCACCATCACCATCACCATCACCATCACCATCACCATCACCATCACCATCACCATCACCATCACCATCACCATCACCATCACCATCACCATCACCATCACCATCACCATCACCATCACCATCACCATCACCATCACCATCACCATCACCATCACCATCACCATCACCATCACCATCACCATCACCATCACCATCACCATCACCATCACCATCACCATCACCATCACCATCACCATCACCATCACCATCACCATCACCATCACCATCACCATCACCATCACCATCACCATCACCATCACCATCACCATCACCATCACCATCACCATCACCATCACCATCACCATCACCATCACCATCACCATCACCATCACCATCACCATCACCATCCCACCATCACCATCACCATCACCATCACCATCACCATCACCATCACCATCACCATCACCATCACCATCACCATCACCATCACCATCACCATCACCATCACCATCACCATCACCATCACCATCACCATCACCATCACCATCACCATCACCATCACCATCACCATCACCATCACCATCACCATCACCATCACCATCACCATCACCATCACCATCACCATCACCATCACCATCACCATCACCATCACCATCACCATCACCATCACCATCACCATCACCATCACCATCACCATCACCATCACCATCACCATCACCATCACCATCACCATCACCATCACCATCACCATCACCATCACCATCACCATCACCATCACCATCACCATCACCATCACCATCACCATCACCATCACCATCACCATCACCATCACCATCACCATCACCATCACCATCACCATCACCATCACCATCACCATCACCATCACCATCACCATCACCATCACCATCACCATCACCATCACCATCACCATCACCATCACCATCACCATCACCATCACCATCACCATCACCATCACCATCACCATCACCATCACCATCACCATCACCATCACCATCACCATCACCATCACCATCACCATCACCATCACCATCACCATCACCATCACCATCACCATCACCATCACCATCACCATCACCATCACCATCACCATCACCATCACCATCACCATCACCATCACCATCACCATCACCATCACCATCACCATCACCATCACCATCACCATCACCATCACCATCACCATCACCATCACCATCACCATCACCATCACCATCACCATCACCATCACCATCACCATCACCATCACCATCACCATCACCATCACCATCACCATCACCATCACCATCACCATCACCATCACCATCACCATCACCATCACCATCACCATCACCATCACCATCACCATCACCATCACCATCACCATCACCATCACCATCACCATCACCATCACCATCACCATCACCATCACCATCACCATCACCATCACCATCACCATCACCATCACCATCACCATCACCATCACCATCACCATCACCATCACCATCACCATCACCATCACCATCACCATCACCATCACCATCACCATCACCATCACCATCACCATCACCATCACCATCACCATCACCATCACCATCACCATCACCATCACCATCACCATCACCATCACCATCACCATCACCATCACCATCACCATCACCATCACCATCACCATCACCATCACCATCACCATCACCATCACCATCACCATCACCATCACCATCACCATCACCATCACCATCACCATCACCATCACCATCACCATCACCATCACCATCACCATCACCATCACCATCACCATCACCATCACCATCACCATCACCATCACCATCACCATCACCATCACCATCACCATCACCATCACCATCACCATCACCATCACCATCACCATCACCATCACCATCACCATCACCATCACCATCACCATCACCATCACCATCACCATCACCATCACCATCACCATCACCATCACCATCACCATCACCATCACCATCACCATCACCATCACCATCACCATCACCATCACCATCACCATCACCATCACCATCACCATCACCATCACCATCACCATCACCATCACCATCACCATCACCATCACCATCACCATCACCATCACCATCACCATCACCATCACCATCACCATCACCATCACCATCACCATCACCATCACCATCACCATCACCATCACCATCACCATCACCATCACCATCACCATCACCATCACCATCACCATCACCATCACCATCACCATCACCATCACCATCACCATCACCATCACCATCACCATCACCATCACCATCACCATCACCATCACCATCACCATCACCATCACCATCACCATCACCATCACCATCACCATCACCATCACCATCACCATCACCATCACCATCACCATCACCATCACCATCACCATCACCATCACCATCACCATCACCATCACCATCACCATCACCATCACCATCACCATCACCATCACCATCACCATCACCATCACCATCACCATCACCATCACCATCACCATCACCATCACCATCACCATCACCATCACCATCACCATCACCATCACCATCACCATCACCATCACCATCACCATCACCATCACCATCACCATCACCATCACCATCACCATCACCATCACCATCACCATCACCATCACCATCACCATCACCATCACCATCACCATCACCATCACCATCACCATCACCATCACCATCACCATCACCATCACCATCACCATCACCATCACCATCACCATCACCATCACCATCACCATCACCATCACCATCACCATCACCATCACCATCACCATCACCATCACCATCACCATCACCATCACCATCACCATCACCATCACCATCACCATCACCATCACCATCACCATCACCATCACCATCACCATCACCATCACCATCACCATCACCATCACCATCACCATCACCATCACCATCACCATCACCATCACCATCACCATCACCATCACCATCACCATCACCATCACCATCATTATCACCATCACCATCACCATCACCATCACCATCACCATCACATAAAAGTGCAGAAATTGAAAAAAAAACTTTAAATCGGAAAACAAGATTATTTCAAATTTTTAGCTCTTAACTTGGTCTAAAATATCTGTTTTCAACATTTTATGACTAAATAAGCTATAATATGTCTAATCCACACATAAAAGTGCAGAAATTGAAAAAAAGCTTTAAATCGGAAAACAAGATTATTTCTAATTTTTAGCTCTTAACTTGGTCTAAAATATCTGTTTTCAACATTTTATGACTAAATAAGCTATAATATGTCTAATCCACAAATAAAAATGCAGAAATTGAAAAAAAACTTTAAATCGGAAAACAAGATTATTTCTAATTTTTAGCTCTTAACTTGGTCTAAAATATCTGTTTTCAACATTTTATGACTAAATAAGCTATAATATGTCTAATCCACACATAAAAGTGCAGAAATTGAAAAAAAAACTTTAAATCGGAAAACAAGATTATTTCTAATTTTTAGCTCTTAACTTAGTCTAAAATATCTGTTTTCAACATTTTATGACTAAATAAGCTATAATATGTCTAATCCACACATAAAAGTGCAGAAATTGAAAAAAAACTTTAAATCGGAAAACAAGATTATTTCAAATTTTTAGCTCTTAACTTGGTCTAAAATATATGTTTTCAACATTTTATGACTAAATAAGCTATAATATGTCTAATCCACACATAAAAGTGCAGAAATTGAAAAAAAACTTTAAATCGGAAAACAAGATTATTTCTAATTTTTAGCTCTTAACTTGGTCTAAAATATCTGTTTTCAACATTTTATGACTAAATAAGCTATAATATGTCTAATCCACACATAAAAGTGCAGAAATTGAAAAAAAAACTTTAAATCGGAAAACAAGATTATTTCTAATTTTTAGCTCTTAACTTGGTCTAAAATATCTGTTTTCAACATTTTATGACTATATAAGCTATAATATGTCTAATCCACACATAAAAGTGCAGAAATTGAAAAAAAACATTAAATCGGAAAACAAGATTATTTCTAATTTTTAGCTCTTAACTTGGTCTAAAATATCTGTTTTCAACATTTCATGACTAAATAAGCTATAATATGTCTAATCCACCCATAAAAGTGCAGAGATTGAAAAAAAACTTTAAATCGGAAAACAAGATTATTTCTAATTTTTAGCTCTTAACTTGGTCTAAAATATCTGTTTTCAACATTTTATGACTAAATAAGCTATAATATGTCTAATCCACACATAAAAGTGCAGAAATTGAAAAAAAACTTTAAATCGGAAAACAAGATTATTTCTAATTTTTAGCTCTTAACTTGGTCTAAAATATCTGTTTTCAACATCTTATGACTAAATAAGCTATAATATGTCTAATCCACACATAAAAGTGCAGAAATTGAAAAAAAACTTTAAATCGGAAAACAAGATTATTTCCAATTTTTACCTCTTAACTTGGTTTAAAATATCTGTTTTGAACATTTTATGACTAAAAAAGCTATAATATGTCTAATCCACACATAAAAGTGCAGAAATTGAAAAGAAACTTGAAATTGGAAAACAAAATTATTTCTAATTTTTAGCTCCTAACTTGGTCTAAAATATCTGTTTTCAACATTTTATGACTAAATAAGCTATAATATGTCTAATCCACACATAAAAGTGCAGAAATTGAAAAGAAACTTGAGATCGGAAAACAAGATTATTTCTAATTTTTAGCTCTTAACTTGGTCTAAAATATCTGTTTTCAACATTTTATGACTAAATAAGCTATAATATGTCTAATCCACACATAAAAGTGCAGAAATTGAAAAAAAACTTTAAATCGGAAAACAAGATTATTTCTATTTTGTAGCTTTTAACTTGGTCTAAAATATCTGTTTTCAACATTTTATGACTTAATAAGCTATAATATGTCTAATCCACACATAAAAGTGCAGAAATTGAAAAAAAAACTTTAAATCGGAAAACAAGATTATTTCTAATTTTTAGCTCTTAACTTGGTCTAAAATATCTGTTTTCAACATTTTATGACTAAATAAGCTATAATATGTCTAATCCACACATAAAAGTGCAGAAATTGAAAAAAAACTTAAAATCGGAAAACAAGATTATTTCTAATTTTTAGCTCTTAACTTGGTCTAAAATATCTGTTTTCAACATTTTATGACTAAATAAGCTATAATATGTCTAATCCACACATAAAAGTGCAGAAATTGAAAAAAAACTTTAAATCGGAAAACAAGATTATTTCTAATTTTTAGCTCTTAACTTGGTCTAAAATATATGTTTTCAACATTTTATGACTAAATAAGCTATAATATGTCTAATCCACACATAAAAGTGCAGAAATTGAAAAGAAACTTGAAATTGGAAAACAAAATTATTTCTAATTTTTAGCTCTTAACTTGGTCTAAAATATCTGTTTTCAACATTTTATGACTAAATAAGCTTTAATATTTCTAATCCACACATAAAAGTGCAGAAATTGAAAAAAAACTTTAAATCGGAAAACAAGAATATATCTAATTTTTAGCTCTTAACTTGGTCTAAAATATCTGTTTTCAACATTTTATGACTAAATAAGCTATAATATGTCTAATCCACACATAAAAGTGCAGAGATTGAAAAAAAACTTTAAATCGGAAAACAAGATTATTTCTATTTTGTAGCTTTTAACTTGGTCTAAAATATCTGTTTTCAACATTTTATGACTTAATAAGCTATAATATGTCTAATCCACACATAAAAGTGCAGAAATTGAAAAAAAAACTTTAAATCGGAAAACAAGATTATTTCTAATTTTTAGCTCTTAACTTGGTCTAAAATATCTGTTTTCAACATTTTATGACTAAATAAGCTATAATATGTCTAATCCACACATAAAAGTGCAGAAATTGAAAAAAAAACTTTAAATCGGAAAACAAGATTATTTCTAATTTTTAGCTCTTAACTTGGTCTAAAATATCTGTTTTCAACATTTTATGACTAAATAAGCTATAATATGTCTAATCCACACATAAAAGTGCAGAAATTGAAAAAAAACTTTAAATCGGAAAACAAGATTATTTCTAATTTTTAGCTCTTAACTTGGTCTAAAATATCTGTTTTCAACATTTCATGACTAAATAAGCTATAATATGTCTAATCCACCCATAAAAGTGCAGAGATTGAAAAAAAACTTTAAATCGGAAAACAAGATTATTTCTAATTTTTAGCTCTTAACTTGGTCTAAAATATCTGTTTTCAACATTTTATGACTAAATAAGCTATAATATGTCTAATCCACACATAAAAGTGCAGAAATTGAAAAAAAACTTTAAATCGGAAAACAAGATTATTTCTAATTTTTAGCTCTTAACTTGGTCTAAAATATCTGTTTTCAACATCTTATGACTAAATAAGCTATAATATGTCTAATCCACACATAAAAGTGCAGAAATTGAAAAAAAACTTTAAATCGGAAAACAAGATTATTTCCAATTTTTAGCTCTTAACTTGGTTTAAAATATCTGTTTTGAACATTTTATGACTAAAAAAGCTATAATATGTCTAATCCACACATAAAAGTGCAGAAATTGAAAAGAAACTTGAAATTGGAAAACAAAATTATTTCTAATTTTTAGCTCCTAACTTGGTCTAAAATATCTGTTTTCAACATTTTATGACTAAATAAGCTATAATATGTCTAATCCACACATAAAAGTGCAGAAATTGAAAAGAAACTTGAGATCGGAAAACAAGATTATTTCTAATTTTTAGCTCTTGGTCTAAAATATCTGTTTTCAACATTTTATGACTAAATAAGCTATAATATGTCTAATCCACACATAAATGTGCAGAGATTGAAAAAAAACTTTAAATCGGAAAACAAGATTATTTCTATTTTGTAGCTTTTAACTTGGTCTAAAATATCTGTTTTCAACATTTTATGACTTAATAAGCTATAATATGTCTAATCCACACATAAAAGTGCAGAAATTGAAAAAAAACTTTAAATCGGAAAACAAGATTATTTCTAATTTTTAGCTCTTAACTTGGTCTAAAATATCTGTTTTCAACATTTTATGACTAAATAAGCTATAATATGTCTAATCCACACATAAAAGTGCAGAAATTGAAAAAAAACTTAAAATCGGAAAACAAGATTATTTCTAATTTTTAGCTCTTAACTTGGTCTAAAATATCTGTTTTCAACATTTTATGACTAAATAAGCTATAATATGTCTAATCCACACATAAAAGTGCAGAAATTGAAAAAAAACTTTAAATCGGAAAACAAGATTATTTCTAATTTTTAGCTCTTAACTTGGTCTAAAATATATGTTTTCAACATTTTATGACTAAATAAGCTATAATATGTCTAATCCACACATAAAAGTGCAGAAATTGAAAAGAAACTTGAAATTGGAAAACAAAATTATTTCTAATTTTTAGCTCTTAACTTGGTCTAAAATATCTGTTTTCAACATTTTATGACTAAATAAGCTTTAATATTTCTAATCCACACATAAAAGTGCAGAAATTGAAAAAAAACTTTAAATCGGAAAACAAGATTATTTCTAATTTTTAGCTCTTAACTTGGTCTAAAATATCTGTTTTCAACATTTTATGACTAAATAAGCTATAATATGTCTAATCCACACATAAAAGTGCAGAGATTGAAAAAAAACTTTAAATCGGAAAACAAGATTATTTCTATTTTGTAGCTTTTAACTTGGTCTAAAATATCTGTTTTCAACATTTTATGACTTAATAAGCTATAATATGTCTAATCCACACATAAAAGTGCAGAAATTGAAAAAAAAACTTTAAATCGGAAAACAAGATTATTTCTAATTTTTAGCTCTTAACTTGGTCTAAAATATCTGTTTTCAACATTTTATGACTAAATAAGCTATAATATGTCTAATCCACACATAAAAGTGCAGAAATTGAAAAAAAACTTAAAATCGGAAAACAAGATTATTTCTAATTTTTAGCTCTTAACTTGGTCTAAAATATCTGTTTTCAACATTTTATGATTAAATAAGCTATAATATGTCTAATCCACACATAAAAGTACAGAAATTGAAAAAAAACTTTAAATCGGAAAACAAGATTATTTCTAATTTTTAGCTCTTAACTTGGTCTAAAATATATGTTTTCAACATTTTATGACTAAATAAGCTATAATATGTCTAATCCACACATAAAAGTGCAGAAATTGAAAAGAAACTTGAAATTGGAAAACAAAATTATTTCTAATTTTTAGCTCTTAACTTGGTCTAAGATATCTGTTTTCAACATTTTATGACTAAATAAGCTATAATATGTCTAATCCACACATAAAAGTGCAGAAATTGAAAAAAAACTTTAAATCGGAAAACAAGATTATTTCCAATTTTTAGCTCTTAACTTGGTTTAAAATATCTGTTTTGAACATTTTATGACTAAAAAAGCTATAATATGTCTAATCCACACATAAAAGTGCAGAAATTGAAAAGAAACTTGAAATTGGAAAACAAAATTATTTCTAATTTTTAGCTCCTAACTTGGTCTAAAATATCTGTTTTCAACATTTTATGACTAAATAAGCTATAATATGTCTAATCAACACATAAAAGTGCAGAAATTGAAAAGAAACTTGAAATCGGAAAACAAGATTATTTCTAATTTTTAGCTCTTAACTTGGTCTAAAATATCTGTTTTCAACTATTTATGACTAAATAAGCTATAATATGTCTAATCCACACATAAAAGTGCAGAAATTGAAATAAAACCTTAAATCGGAAAACAAGATTATTTCTAATTTTTAGCACTTAACTTGGTCTAAAATATCTGTTTTCAACATTTTATGACTAAATAAGATATAATATGTCTAATCCACACATAAAAGTGCAGAAATTGAAAAAAAACTTTAAATCGGAAAACAAGATTATTTCTAATTTTTAGCTCTTAACTTGGTCTAAGATATCTGTTTTCAACATTTTATGACTAAATAAGCAATAATATGTCTAATCCGCACATAAAAGTGCAGAAATTGAAAAGAAACTTGAAATCGGAAAACAAGATTATTTCTAATTTTTAGCTCTTAACTTGGTCTAAAATATCTGTTCTCAACATTTTATGACTAAATAAGCTATAATATGTCTAATCCACACATAAAAGTGCAGAAATTGAAAAAAAACTTTAAATCGGAAAACAAGATTATTTCTAATTTTTAGCTCTTAACTTGGTCTAAAATATCTGTTTTCAACATTTCATGACTAAATAAGCTATAATATCTCTAATCCACCCATAAAAGTGCAGAGATTGAAAAAAAACTTTAAATCGGAAAACAAGATTATTTCTAATTTTTAGCTCTTAACTTGGTCTAAAATATCTGTTTTCAACATTTTATGACTAAATAAGCTATAATATGTCTAATCCACACATAAAAGTGCAGAAATTGAAGAAAAACTTTAAATTGGAAAACAAGATTATTTCTAATTTTTAGCTCTTAACTTGGTCTAAAATATCTGTTTTCAACATTTTATGACTAAATAAGCTATAATATGTCTAATCCACACATAAAAGTGCAGAAATTGATAAAAAGCTTTAAATCGGAAAACAAGATTATTTCTAATTTTAAGCTCTTCACTTGGTCTAAAATATCTGTTTTCAAAATTTTATGACTAAATAAGCTATAATATGTCTATTCCACACATAAAAGTGCAGAAATTGAAAAAAAACTTTAAATCGGAAAACAAGATTATTTCTAATTTTTAGCTCTTAACTTGGTCTAAAATATCTGTTTTCAACATCTTATGACTAAATAAGCTATAATATGTCTAGTCCACACGTAAAAGTGCAGAAATTGAAAAAAAAACTTTAAATCGGAAAACAAGATTATTTCTAATTTTTAGCTCTTAACTTGGTCTAAAATATCTGTTTTCAACATTTTATGACTAAATAAGCTATAATATGTCTAATCCACACATAAAAGTGCAGAAATTGAAAAAAAGCTTTAAATCGGAAAACAAGATTATTTCTAATTTTTAGCTCTTAACTTGGTCTAAAATATCTGTTTTCAACATTTTATGACTAAATAAGCTATAATATGTCTAATCCACAAATAAAAATGCAGAAATTGAAAAAAAACTTTAAATCGGAAAACAAGATTATTTCTAATTTTTAGCTCTTAACTTGGTCTAAAATATCGGTTTTCAACATTTCATGACTAAATAAGCTATAATATGTCTAATCCACCCATAAAAGTGCAGAGATTGAAAAAAAACTTTAATTCGGAAAACAAGATTATTTCTAATTTTTACCTCTTAACTTGGTCTAAAATATTTGTTTTCAACTATTTATGACTAAATAAGCTATAATATGTCTAATCCACACATAAAAGTGCAGAAATTGAAAAAAAACTTCAAGTCGGAAAACAAGATTATTTCTAATTTTTAGCTCTTAACTTGGTCTAAAATATCTGTTTTCAACATTTTATGACTAAATAAGCTATAATATGTCTAATCCACACATAAAAGTGCAGAAATTGAAAAAAAACTTTAAATCGGAAAACAAGATTATTTCTAATTTTAAGCTCTTAACTTGGTCTAAAATATCTGTTCTCAACATTTTATGACTAAATAAGCTATAATATGTCTAATCCACACATAAAAGTGCAGAAATTGAAAAAAAACTTTAAATCGGAAAACAAGATTATTTCTAATTTTTAGCTCTTAACTTGGTCTAAAATATCTGTTTTCAACATTTCATGACTAAATAAGCTATAATATGTCTAATCCACACATAAAAGTGCAGAAATTGAAAAAAAACTTTAAATCGGAAAACAAGATTATTTCTAATTTTTAGCTCTTAACTTGGTCTAAAATATCTGTTTTCAACATTTTATGACTAAATAAGCTATAATATGTCTAATCCACACATAAAAGTGCAGAAATTGAAAAAAAACTTTAAATCGGAAAACAAGATTATTTCTAATTTTAAGCTCTTAACTTGGTCTAAAATATCTGTTCTCAACATTTTATGACTAAATAAGCTATAATATGTCTAATCCGCACATAAAAGTGCAGAAATTGAAAAAAAACTTTAAATCGGAAAATAAGATTATTTCTAATTTTTAGCTCTTAACTTGGTCTAAAATATCTGTTTTCAACATTTCATGACTAAATAAGCTATAATATGTCTAATCCGCACATAAAAGTGCAGAAATTGAAAAAAATCTTTAAATCGGAAAACAAGATTATTTCTATTTTTTAGCTCTTAACTTGGTCTAAGATATCTGTTTTCAACATTTTATGACTAAATAAGCTATAATATGTCTAATCCACACATAAAAGTGCAGATATTGAAAAAAAACTTTAAATCGGAAAACAAGATTATTTCTAATTTTTAGCTCTTAACTTGGTTTAAAATATCTGTTTTGAACATTTTATGACTAAAAAAGCTATAATATGTCTAATCCACACATAAAAGTGCAGAAATTGAAAAGAAACTTGAAATTGGAAAACAAAATTATTTCTAATTTTTAGCTCCTAACTTGGTCTAAAATATCTGTATTCAACATTTTATGACTAAATAAGCTATAATATGTCTAATCAACACATAAAAGTGCAGAAATTGAAATAAAACCTTAAATCGGAAAACAAGATTATTTCTAATTTTTAGCACTTAACTTGGTCTAAAATATCTGTTTTCAACATTTTATGACTAAATAAGATATAATATGTCTAATCCACACATAAAAGTGCAGAAATTGAAAAAAAACTTTAAATCGGAAAACAAGATTATTTCTAATTTTTAGCTCTTAACTTGGTCTAAAATATCTGTTTTCAACATTTTATGACTAAATAAGCTATAATATGTCTAATCCACACATAAAAGTGCAGAAATTGAAAAAAAACTTTAAATCGGAAATCAAGATTATTTCTAATTTTTAGCTCTTAACTTGGTCTAAAATATCTGTTTTCAACATTTCATGACTAAATAAGCTATAATATCTCTAATCCACCCATAAAAGTGCAGAGATTGAAAAAAAACTTTAAATCGGAAAACAAGATTATTTCTAATTTTTAGCTCTTAACTTGGTCTAAAATATCTGTTTTCAACATTTTATGACTAAATAAGCTATAATATGTCTAATCCACACATAAAAGTGCAGAAATTGAAGAAAAACTTTAAATTGGAAAACAAGATTATTTCTAATTTTTAGCTCTTAACTTGGTCTAAAATATCTGTTTTCAACATTTTATGACTAAATAAGCTATAATATGTCTAATCCACACATAAAAGTGCAGAAATTGAAAAAAAGCTTTAAATCGGAAAACAAGATTATTTCTAATTTTAAGCTCTTCACTTGGTCTAAAATATCTGTTTTCAAAATTTTATGACTAAATAAGCTATAATATGTCTATTCCACACATAAAAGTGCAGAAATTGAAAAAAAACTTTAATTCGGAAAACAAGATTATTTCTAATTTTTAGCTCTTAACTTGGTCTAAAATATCTGTTTTCAACATCTTATGACTAAATAAGCTATAATATGTCTAGTCCACACGTAAAAGTGCAGAAATTGAAAAAAAAACTTTAAATCGGAAAACAAGATTATTTCTAATTTTTAGCTCTTAACTTGGTCTAAAATATCTGTTTTCAACATTTTATGACTAAATAAGTTATAATATGTCTAATCCACACATAAAAGTGCAGAAATTGAAAAAAAGCTTTAAATCGGAAAACAAGATTATTTCTAATTTTTAGCTCTTAACTTGGTCTAAAATATCTGTTTTCAACATTTTATGACTAAATAAGCTATAATATGTCTAATCCACAAATAAAAATGCAGAAATTGAAAAAAACTTTAAATCGGAAAACAAGATTATTTCTAATTTTTAGCTCTTAACTTGGTCTAAAATATCGGTTTTCAACATTTCATGACTAAATAAGCTATAATATGTCTAATCCACACATAAAAGTGCAGAAATTGAAAAAAAACTTCAAGTCGGAAAACAAGATTATTTCTAATTTTTAGCTCTTAACTTGGTCTAAAATATCTGTTTTCAACATTTTATGACTAAATAAGCTATAATATGTCTAATCCACACATAAAAGTGCAGAAATTGAAAAAAAACTTTAAATCGGAAAACAAGATTATTTCTAATTTTAAGCTCTTAACTTGGTCTAAAATATCTGTTCTCAACATTTTATGACTAAATAAGCTATAATATGTCTAATCCACACATAAAAGTGCAGAAATTGAAAAAAAACTTTAAATCGGAAAACAAGATTATTTCTAATTTTTAGCTCTTAACTTGGTCTAAAACATCTGTTTTCAACATTTCATGACTAAATAAGCTATAATATGTCTAATCCACACATAAAAGTGCAGAAATTGAAAAAAAAACTTTAAATCGGAAAACAAGATTATTTCTAATTTTTAGCTCTTAACTTGGTCTAAAATATCTGTTTTCAACATTTTATGACTAAATAAGCTATAATATGTCTAATCCACACATAAAAGTGCAGAAATTGAAAAAAAACTTTAAATCGGAAAACAAGATTATTTCTAATTTTAAGCTCTTAACTTGGTCTAAAATATCTGTTCTCAACATTTTATGACTAAATAAGCTATAATATGTCTAATCCGCACATAAAAGTGCAGAAATTGAAAAAAAACTTTAAATCGGAAAATAAGATTATTTCTAATTTTTAGCTCTTAACTTGGTCTAAAATATCTGTTTTCAACATTTCATGACTAAATAAGCTATAATACGTCTAATCCACACATAAAAGTGCAGAAATTGAAAAAAAACTTTAAATCGGAAAACAAGATTATTTCTAATTTTTAGCTCTTAACTTGGTCTAAAATATCTGTTTTCAACATTTTATGACTAAATAAGCTATAATATGTCTAATCCACACATAAAAGTGCAGAAATTGAAAAAAATCTTTAAATCGGAAAACAAGATTATTTCTATTTTTTAGCTCTTAACTTGGTCTAAGATATCTGTTTTCAACATTTTATGACTAAATAAGCTATAATATGTCTAATCCACACATAAAAGTGCAGAAATTGAAAAAAAACTTTAAATCGGAAAACAAGATTATTTCTAATTTTTAGCTCTTAACTTGGTCTAAAATATCTGTTTTCAACATTTTATGACTAAATAAGCTATAATATGTCTAATCCACACATAAAAGTGCAGAAATTGAAAAAAAACTTTAAATCGGAAAACAAGATTATTTCTAATTTTTAGCTCTTAACTTGGTCTAAAATATATGTTTTCAACATTTTATGACTAAATAAGCTATAATATGTCTAATCCACACATAAAAGTGCAGAAATTGAAAAGAAACTTGAAATTGGAAAAGAAAATTATTTCTAATTTTTAGCTCTTAACATGGTCTAAAATATCTGTTTTCAACATTTTATGACTAAATAAGCTATAATATGTCTAATCCACACAAAAAAGTGCAGAAATTGAAAAGAAACTTGAAATCGGAAAACAGGATTATTTCTAATTTTTAGCACTTAACTTGGTCTAAAATATTTGTTTTCAACTATTTATGACTAAATAAGCTATAATATGTCTAATCCACACATAAAAGTGCAGAAATTGAAAAAAAACTTTAAATCGGAATACAAGATTATTTCTAATTTTTAGCACTTAACTTGGTCTAAAATATCTGTTTTCAACATTTTATGACTAAATAAGCTATAATATGTCTAATCCACCCATAAAAGTGCAGAGATTGAAAAGAAACTTTAAATCGGAAAACAAGATTATTTCTAATTTTTAGCTCTTAACTTGGTCTAAAATATCTGTTTTCAACATTTTATGACTAAATAAGCTATAATATGTCTAATCCGCACATAAAAGTGCAGAAATTGAAAAGAAACTTGAAATCGGAAAACAAGACTATTTCTAATTTTTAGCTCTTAACTTGGTCTAAAATATCTGTTCTCAACATTTTATGACTAAATAAGCTATAATATGTCTAATCCACACATAAAAGTGCAGAAATTGAAAAAAAACTTTAAATCGGAAAACAAGATTATATCTAATTTTTAGCTCTTAACTTGGTCTAAAATATCTGTTTCAACATTTTATGTCTAAATAAGCTATAATATGTCTAATCCACACATAAAAGTGCAGAAATTGAAAAAAAAACTTTATATCGGAAAACAAGATTATTTCTATTTTTTAGCTCTTAACTTGGTCTAAAATATCTGTTTTCAACATTTTATGACTTAATAAGCTATAATATGTCTAATCCACACATAAAAGTGCAGAAATTGAAAAAAAACTTTATTTAGTCATGAAATGTTGAAAACAGATATTTTAGACCAAGTTAAGAGCTAAAAATTAGAAATAATCTTGTTTTCCGATTTAAAGTTTTTTTTCAATTTCTGCACTTTTATGTGTGGATTAGACATATTATAGCTTATTTAGTCATAAAATGTTGAAAACATATATTTTAGACCAAGTTAAGAGCTAAAAATTAGAAATAATCTTGTTTTCCGATTTAAAGTTTTTTTTCAATTTCTGCACTTTTATGTGTGGATTAGACATATTATAGCTTATTTAGTCATAAAATGTTGAAAACAGACATTTTAGACCAAGTTAAGAGCTTAAAATTAGAAATAATCTTGTTTTCCGATTTAAAGTTTTTTTTTTCAATTTCTGCACTTTTATGTGTGGATTAGACATATTATAGCTTATTTAGTCATAAAATGTTGAAAACATATATTTTAGACCAAGTTAAGAGCTAAAAATTAGAAATAATCTTGTTTTCCGATTTAAAGTTTTTTTTCAATCTCTGCACTTTTATGGGTGGATTAGACATATTATAGCTTATTTAGTCATGAAATGTTGAAAACAGATATTTTAGACCAAGTTAAGAGCTAAAAATTCGAAATAATCTTGTTTTCCGATTTAAAGGTTTTTTTCAATTTCTGCACTTTTATGTGTGGATTAGACATATTATAGCTTATTTAGTCATAAAATGTTGAGAACAGATATTTTAGACCAAGTTAAGAGCTAAAAATTAGAAATAATCTTGTTTTCCTATTTCAAGTTTCTTTTCAATTTCTGCACTTTTATGTGCGGATTAGACATATTATAGCTTATTTAGTCATAAAATGTTGAAAACAGATATTTTAGACCAAGTTAAGTGCTAAAAATTAGAAATAATCTTGTTTTCCGATTTAAAGTTTTTTTTCAATTTCTGCACTTTTATGTGTGGATTAGACATATTATAGCTTATTTAGTCATAAAATGTTGAAAACAGATATTTTAGACCAAGTTAAGAGCTAAAAATTATAAATAATCTTGTTTTCCGATTTAAAGTTTTTTTTTCAATTTCTGCACTTTTATGTGTGGATTAGACATATTATAGCTTATTTAGTCATAAAATGTTGAAAACAGATATTTTATACCAAGTTAAGAGCTAAAAATTAGAAATAATCTTGTTTTCCGATTTAAAGTTTTTGTTCAATTTATTCACTTTTATTTAGTCATAAAATGTTGAAAACAGATATTTTAGACCAAGTTAAGAGCTAAAAATCAGAAATATGATGGTGATGGTGATGGTGATGGTGATGGTGATGGTGATGGTGATGGTGATGGTGATGGTGATGGTGATGGTGATGGTGATGGTGATGGTGATGGTTATGGTGATGGTGATGGTGATGGTGATGGTGATGGTGATGGTGATGGTGATGGTGATGGTGATGGTGATGGTGATGGTGATGCTGATGGTAATGGTGATGGTGATGGTGATGGTGATGGTGATGGTGATGGTGATGGTGATGGTGATGGTGATGGTGATGGTGATGGTGCTGGTGATGGTGATGGTGATGGTGATGGTGATGGTGATGGTGATGGTGATGGTGATGGTGATGGTGATGGTGATGGTGATGGTGATGGTGATGGTGATGGTGATGGTGATGGTGATGGTGATGGTGATGGTGATGGTGATGGTGATGGTGATGGTGATGGTGATGGTGATGGTGATGGTGATGGTGATGGTGATGGTGATGGTGATGGTGATGGTGATGGTGATGGTGATGGTGATGGTGATGGTGATGGTGATGGTGATGGTGATGGTGATGGTGATGGTGATGGTGATGGTGATGGTGATGGTGATGGTGATGGTGATGGTGATGGTGATGGTGATGGTGATGGTGATGGTGATGGTGATGGTGATGGTGATGGTGATGGTGATGGTGATGGTGATGGTGATGGTGATGGTGATGGTGATGGTGATGGTGATGGTGATGGTGATGGTGATGGTGATGGTGATGGTGATGGTGATGGTGATGGTGATGGTGATGGTGATGGTGATGGTGATGGTGATGGTGATGGTGATGGTGATGGTGATGGTGATGGTGATGGTGATGGTGATGGTGATGGTGATGGTGATGGTGATGGTGATGGTGATGGTGATGGTGATGGTGATGGTGATGGTGATGGTGATGGTGATGGTGATGGTGATGGTGATGGTGATGGTGATGGTGATGGTGATGGTGATGGTGATGGTGATGGTGATGGTGATGGTGATGGTGATGGTGATGGTGATGGTGATGGTGATGGTGATGGTGATGGTGATGGTGATGGTGATGGTGATGGTGATGGTGATGGTGATGGTGATGGTGATGGTGATGGTGATGGTGATGGTGATGGTGATGGTGATGGTGATGGTGATGGTGATGGTGATGGTGATGGTGATGGTGATGGTGATGGTGATGGTGATGGTGATGGTGATGGTGATGGTGATGGTGATGGTGATGGTGATGGTGATGGTGATGGTGATGGTGATGGTGATGGTGATGGTGATGGTGATGGTGATGGTGATGGTGATGGTGATGGTGATGGTGATGGTGATGGTGATGGTGATGGTGATGGTGATGGTGATGGTGATGGTGATGGTGATGGTGATGGTGATGGTGATGGTGATGGTGATGGTGATGGTGATGGTGATGGTGATGGTGATGGTGATGGTGATGGTGATGGTGATGGTGATGGTGATGGTGATGGTGATGGTGATGGTGATGGTGATGGTGATGGTGATGGTGATGGTGATGGTGATGGTGATGGTGATGGTGATGGTGATGGTGATGGTGATGGTGATGGTGATGGTGATGGTGATGGTGATGGTGATGGTGATGGTGATGGTGATGGTGATGGTGATGGTGATGGTGATGGTGATGGTGATGGTGATGGTGATGGTGATGGTGATGGTGATGGTGATGGTGATGGTGATGGTGATGGTGATGGTGATGGTGATGGTGATGGTGATGGTGATGGTGATGGTGATGGTGATGGTGATGGTGATGGTGATGGTGATGGTGATGGTGATGGTGATGGTGATGGTGATGGTGATGGTGATGGTGATGGTGATGGTGATGGTGATGGTGATGGTGATGGTGATGGTGATGGTGATGGTGATGGTGATGGTGATGGTGATGGTGATGGTGATGGTGATGGTGATGGTGATGGTGATGGTGATGGTGATGGTGATGGTGATGGTGATGGTGATGGTGATGGTGATGGTGATGGTGATGGTGATGGTGATGGTGATGGTGATGGTGATGGTGATGGTGATGGTGATGGTGATGGTGATGGTGATGGTGATGGTGATGGTGATGGTGATGGTGATGGTGATGGTGATGGTGATGGTGATGGTGATGGTGATGGTGATGGTGATGGTGATGGTGATGGTGATGGTGATGGTGATGGTGATGGTGATGGTGATGGTGATGGTGATGGTGATGGTGATGGTGATGGTGATGGTGATGGTGATGGTGATGGTGATGGTGATGGTGATGGTGATGGTGATGGTGATGGTGATGGTGATGGTGATGGTGATGGTGATGGTGATGGTGATGGTGATGGTGATGGTGATGGTGATGGTGATGGTGATGGTGATGGTGATGGTGATGGTGATGGTGATGGTGATGGTGATGGTGATGGTGATGGTGATGGTGATGGTGATGGTGATGGTGATGGTGATGGTGATGGTGATGGTGATGGTGATGGTGATGGTGATGGTGATGGTGATGGTGATGGTGATGGTGATGGTGATGGTGATGGTGATGGTGATGGTGATGGTGATGGTGATGGTGATGGTGATGGTGATGGTGATGGTGATGGTGATGGTGATGGTGATGGTGATGGTGATGGTGATGGTGATGGTGATGGTGATGGTGATGGTGATGGTGATGGTGATGGTGATGGTGATGGTGATGGTGATGGTGATGGTGATGGTGATGGTGATGGTGATGGTGATGGTGATGGTGATGGTGATGGTGATGGTGATGGTGATGGTGATGGTGATGGTGATGGTGATGGTGATGGTGATGGTGATGGTGATGGTGATGGTGATGGTGATGGTGATGGTGATGGTGATGGTGATGGTGATGGTGATGGTGATGGTGATGGTGATGGTGATGGTGATGGTGATGGTGATGGTGATGGTGATGGTGATGGTGATGGTGATGGTGATGGTGATGGTGATGGTGATGGTGATGGTGATGGTGATGGTGATGGTGATGGTGATGGTGATGGTGATGGTGATGGTGATGGTGATGGTGATGGTGATGGTGATGGTGATGGTGATGGTGATGGTGATGGTGATGGTGATGGTGATGGTGATGGTGATGGTGATGGTGATGGTGATGGTGATGGTGATGGTGATGGTGATGGTGATGGTGATGGTGATGGTGATGGTGATGGTGATGGTGATGGTGATGGTGATGGTGATGGTGATGGTGATGGTGATGGTGATGGTGATGGTGATGGTGATGGTGATGGTGATGGTGATGGTGATGGTGATGGTGATGGTGATGGTGATGGTGATGGTGATGGTGATGGTGATGGTGATGGTGATGGTGATGGTGATGGTGATGGTGATGGTGATGGTGATGGTGATGGTGATGGTGATGGTGATGGTGATGGTGATGGTGATGGTGATGGTGATGGTGATGGTGATGGTGATGGTGATGGTGATGGTGATGGTGATGGTGATGGTGATGGTGATGGTGATGGTGATGGTGATGGTGATGGTGATGGTGATGGTGATGGTGATGGTGATGGTGATGGTGATGGTGATGGTGATGGTGATGGTGATGGTGATGGTGATGGTGATGGTGATGGTGATGGTGATGGTGATGGTGATGGTGATGGTGATGGTGATGGTGATGGTGATGGTGATGGTGATGGTGATGGTGATGGTGATGGTGATGGTGATGGTGATGGTGATGGTGATGGTGATGGTGATGGTGATGGTGATGGTGATGGTGATGGTGATGGTGATGGTGATGGTGATGGTGATGGTGATGGTGATGGTGATGGTGATGGTGATGGTGATGGTGATGGTGATGGTGATGGTGATGGTGATGGTGATGGTGATGGTGATGGTGATGGTGATGGTGATGGTGATGGTGATGGTGATGGTGATGGTGATGGTGATGGTGATGGTGATGGTGATGGTGATGGTGATGGTGATGGTGATGGTGATGGTGATGGTGATGGTGATGGTGATGGTGATGGTGATGGTGATGGTGATGGTGATGGTGATGGTGATGGTGATGGTGATGGTGATGGTGATGGTGATGGTGATGGTGATGGTGATGGTGATGGTGATGGTGATGGTGATGGTGATGGTGATGGTGATGGTGATGGTGATGGTGATGGTGATGGTGATGGTGATGGTGATGGTGATGGTGATGGTGATGGTGATGGTGATGGTGATGGTGATGGTGATGGTGATGGTGATGGTGATGGTGATGGTGATGGTGATGGTGATGGTGATGGTGATGGTGATGGTGATGGTGATGGTGATGGTGATGGTGATGGTGATGGTGATGGTGATGGTGATGGTGATGGTGATGGTGATGGTGATGGTGATGGTGATGGTGATGGTGATGGTGATGGTGATGGTGATGGTGATGGTGATGGTGATGGTGATGGTGATGGTGATGGTGATGGTGATGGTGATGGTGATGGTGATGGTGATGGTGATGGTGATGGTGATGGTGATGGTGATGGTGATGGTGATGGTGATGGTGATGGTGATGGTGATGGTGATGGTGATGGTGATGGTGATGGTGATGGTGATGGTGATGGTGATGGTGATGGTGATGGTGATGGTGATGGTGATGGTGATGGTGATGGTGATGGTGATGGTGATGGTGATGGTGATGGTGATGGTGATGGTGATGGTGATGGTGATGGTGATGGTGATGGTGATGGTGATGGTGATGGTGATGGTGATGGTGATGGTGATGGTGATGGTGATGGTGATGGTGATGGTGATGGTGATGGTGATGGTGATGGTGATGGTGATGGTGATGGTGATGGTGATGGTGATGGTGATGGTGATGGTGATGGTGATGGTGATGGTGATGGTGATGGTGAT
>CAUEHI010000526.1:0-42900 GCA_958507055.1 Crioceris asparagi
GCTAAATATTAGAAATAATCTTATTTTCCGATTTTAAGTTTTTGCTCAATTTCTGCACTTTTATGTGAGGATTAGACATATTATAACTAATTTAGTCATAAAATGTCGAAAACAGACATTTTAGACCAAGTTATGAGCTAAAAATATGAAATAATCTTATTTTCCGATTTTAAGTTTTTGCTTAATTTCTGCACTTTTATGTGTGAATTGGAGATATTATAACTTATTTAGTCATAAAATTCTGAAAATAGACATTTTAGACCAAGTTAAGAGCTAGATATTAGAAATAATCTTATTTTCCGATTTTAAGTATTTGCTCAATTTCTGCACTTTTATGTGTGGTTAGGACATATTATATATTATTTAGTCATAAAATGTTGAAAACAGACATATTAGACCAAGTTATGAACTAAAAATATGAAATAATCATATTTTCCGATTTGAAGTTTTTGTTCAATTTCTGCACTTTTATGTGTGAATTGGACATATTATAACTTATTTAGTCATAAAATTCTAAATATTAGAAAAAATCTTATTTTCCGATTTTAAGTTTTTGCTCAACTTCTGCACTTTTATGTGTGAATTGGACTTATTATAATTTATTTAGTCATGAAATGCTGAAAACAGACATTTTAGACCAAGTTATGAGCTAAAAATATGAAATAGTCTTATTTTTCGATTTTAAGTTTTTGTTCAATTTCTGCACCTTTATGTGTGATTTGGATATATTATAACTTATTTAGTCATAAAATTCTGAAAATAGACATTTTAGACCAAGTTAAGAGCTAAATATTAGAAATAATCTTTTTTTCCGATTTTAAGTTTTTGCTCAATTTCTGCACTTTTATGTGAGGATCAGACATATTATAACTTATTTAGTCATAAAATTCTGAAAATAGACATTTTAGACCAAGTTAAGAGCTAGATATTAGAAATAATCTTATTTTCCGATTTTATGTTTTTGCTCAATTTCTGCACTTTTATGTGTGGTTTGGACATATTATATATTATTTAGTCATAAAATGTTGAAAACAGACATATTAGACCAAGTTATGAACTAAAAATATGAAATAATCTTATTTTCCGATTTTAACTTTTTGCTCAATTTCTGCACTTTTATGTGTGGATTGGACATATTATAACTTATTAAGTCATAAAATGTCGAAAACAGACATTTTAGACCAAGTTATGAGCTAAAAATATGAAATAATCTTATTTTCCGATTTTATATTTTTGTTCAATTTCTGCACTTTTATGTGTGAATTGGACATATTATAACTTATTTAGTCATAAAATGTCGAAAACAGACATTTTAGACCAAGTTATGATCTAAAAATATGAAATAATCTTATTTTCCGATTTTAAGTTTTTGTTCAATCTCTGCACTTTTATGTGTGAATTGGACATATTATAACTTATTAAGTCATAAAATGTCGAAAACAGACATTTTAGACCAAGTTATGAGCTAAAAATATGAAATAGTCTTATTTTCCGATTTTAAGTTTTTGTTCAATTTCTGCACCTTTATGTGTGATTTGGACATATTATAACTCATTTAGTCATAAAATTCTGAAAATAGACATTTTAGACCAAGTTAATAGCTAAATAATAGAAATAATCTTATTTTCCGATTTTAAGTTTTTGCTCAATTTCTGCAAAGAGCTAAAAATTATAAATAATCTTATTCTCCGATTTTAAGTTTTTGTTCAATTTCTGCTCTTTTATGTGTGGTTAGGACACATTATATATTATTTAGTCATAAAATGTTGAAAACAGACATATTAGACCAAGTTATGAACTAAAAATATGAAATAATCATATTTTCCGATTTTAAGTTTTTGTTCAATTTCTGCACTTTTATGTGTGAATTGGACATATTATAACTTATTTAGTCATAAAATTCTAAATATTAGAAAAAATCTTATTTTCCGATTTTAAGTTTTTGCTCAACTTCTGCACTTTTATGTGTGAATTGGACTTATTATAATTTATTTAGTCATGAAATGCTGAAAACAGACATCTTAGACCAAGTTATGAGCTAAAAATATGAAATAGTCTTATTTTTCGATTTTAAGTTTTTGTTCAATTTCTGCACCTTTATGTGTGATTTGGATATATTATAACTTAATTAGTCATAAAATTCTGAAAATAGACATTTTAGACCAAGTTAAGAGCTAAATATTAGAAATAATCTTTTTTTCCGATTTTAAGTTTTTGCTCAATTTCTGCACTTTTATGTGTGGTTAGGACATATTATATATTATTTAGTCATAAAATGTTGAAAACAGACATATTAGACCAAGTTATGAACTAAAAATATGAAATAATCTTATTTTCCGATTTTAACTTTTTGCTTAATTTCTGCACTTTTATGTGTGGATTGGACATATTATAACTTATTAAGTCATAAAATGTCGAAAACGGACATTTTAGACCAAGTTATGAGCTAAAAATATGAAATAATCTAATTTTCCGATTTTATATTTTTGTTCAATTTCTGCACTTTTATGTGTAAATTGGACATATTATAACTTATTTAGTCATAAAATGTCGAAAACAGACATTTTAGACCAAGTTATGAGCTAAAAATATGAAATAATCTTATTTCCCGATTTTAAGTTTTTGTTCAATCTCTGCACTTTTATGTGTGAATTGGACATATTATAACTTATTATGTCATAAAATGTCGAAAACAGACATTTTAGACCAAGTTATGAGCTAAAAATATGAAATAGTCTTATATTCCGATTTTAAGTTTTTGTTCAATTTCCGCACCTCTATGTGTGATTTGGACATATTATAACTCATTTAGTCATAAATTTCTGAAAATAGACATTTTAGACCAAGTTAATAGCTAAATATTAGAAATAATCTTATTTTCCGATTTTAAGTTTTTGCTCAATTTCAGCACCTTTATGTGTGGTTTGGACATTTTATTTATTATTTAGTCATACAATGTTGAAAACAGACATATTAGACCAAGTTTATGAGCTAAAAATATGAAATAATCTTATTTTCCGATTTCAAGTTTTTGTTCAATTTCTGCACTTTTATGTGAGGATCTGACCATTTATAACTTATTTAGTCATAAAATGTCGAAAACAGACATTTTAGACCAAGTTATGAGCTAAAAATATGAAATAATCTTATTTTCCGATTTTAAGTTTTTGTTCAATTTCTGCACTTTTATGTGTGAATTGGAGATATTATAACTTATTTAGTAATAAAATTCTGAAAATAGACATTTTAGACCAAGTTAAGAGCTAGATATTAGAAATAATCTTATTTTCCGATTTTAAGTTTTTGCTCAACTTCTGTTATTGTAGAAGTGTGCAGGAAGCAAGCTTATTTTCGACCAGTGATGAGCTACCCGAAATATTAGAGATAGAGCCATAGTATAAGTGAATGAAAGTTTAAGAAATGCCCAAATAATGTTTTGAAAAAAAAATCAACCCTCTAGGACCTACCATAGCCGAGATATAAAATTTCAAATTCGAACGTTTTTACTTGATTGAAACTTGTGATAAAATTCAGAAATTTCATCCCTCAACTTTAAACGCTCGTAGCGCCCTTATTAAAGCGATATTTGAGAAAAAACCTAGCTTATACCACGACAGATTTTGTCAGCTTTGTAATGGATTAAAAAATTCTGAGATATTTTCATGGCTTCATAGATTGATTGAATGTCCCGTTTGAGCATGTTTTTCGCACCGAAAATTTACCTCCTCCCAGTTATTCCAGAACGTGGCGGTTCCTATGGGATTCGCGCAGCCGACGATTTTTTATGTTTAATCCCATCGTTGAGGCTATCTTTAAGCTTTTGAATTTTTTCGATATCTCTTTTCGTTCTCTCAAAAAAAAATAATTGCATTTTTTTTCAACCCTTTATATTTAAAAAATGGTAAGGGATGAAGAATTCTAAACCAAATGGTCATCTGCTCCCTACCTCAAAGAACAATTAAAAAAAAATTCAAAAAAAATCATTCAACACAAACCGAGAAAAACCGATATGAATATCCACCTCCTTAATTTCCTTATGCTTTTAGTATGAATTGGACATATTATAACTTATTTAGTGATAAAACTCTGAAAATAGACATTTTAGACCGAGTTATGAGCTAAAAATTAGAAAAAATCTTATTTTCCGATTTCAAGTTTTTGTTCAATTTCTGCACTTTTATGTGAGGATAGACATATTATAACTTATTTAGTCATAAAATGTCGAAAACAGACATTTTGGACCAATTATGAGCTAAAAATATGAAATAATCTTATTTTCCGATTTTATGTTTTTGTTCACTTTCTGCACTTTTATAAAATTCTGAAAATAGACATTTTAGACCAAGTTAAGAGCTAAATATTAGAAAAAATCTTATTTTCCGATTTTAAGTTTTTGCTCAATTTCTGCACTTTTATGTGTGGTTAGGACATATAACTTATTTACTGATAAAACTCTGAAAATAGACATTTTAGACCGAGTTATGAGCTAAAAATTAGAAATAATCTTATATTCGGATTTCAAGTTTTTGTTCAATTTCTTCACTTTTATGTGAGGATCAGACATATTATATGTCCAATTCACACATCAAAGTGCAGAAATTGAACAAAAACTTAAAATCGGAGAATAAGATTATTTCATATTTTTTTTGCTTATAACTTGGTCTAAAATGTCTGTTTTCGACATTTTATGACTAAATAAGTTATAATATGTCCAATCCACACATAAATGTGCAGAAATTGAGCAAAAACTTAAAATCGTAAAATAAGATTATTTCTAATATTTAGCTCTTAACTTGGTCTAAAATGTCTATTTTCAGAATTTTATGACTAAATAAGTTATAATATGTCCAAATCACACATAAAAGTGCAGAAATTGAGCAAAAACTTAAATTCGGAAAAAAAGATTATTTCTAATATTTAGCTCTTAACTTGGTCTAAAATGTCTATTTTCAGAATTTTATGACTAAATAAGTTATAATATGTCCAAATCACACATAAAAGTGCAGAAATTGAACAAAAACTTAAAATCGGAAAATAAGATTATTTCATATTTTTAGCTCATAACTTGGTCTAAAATGTCTGTTTTCGACATTTTATGACTTAATAAGTTATAATATGTCCAAATCACACATAAAAGTGCAGAAATTGAACAAAAACTTAAAATCGGAAAATATGATTATTTCATATTTTTAGTTCATAACTTGGTCTAATATGTCTGTTTTCAACATTTTATGACTAAATAATATATAATATGTCCTAACCACACATAAAAGTGCAGAAATTGAGCAAAAACTTAAAATCGGAAAAAAGATTATTTCTAATATTTAGCTCTTAACTTGGTCTAAAATGTCTATTTTCAGAATTTTAAAACTAAATAAGTTATAATATGTCCAAATCACACATAAAGGTGCAGAAATTGAACAAAAACTTAAAATCGAAAAATAAGACTATTTCATATTTTTAGCTCATAACTTGGTCTTAAATGTCTGTTTTCGACATTTTATGACTAAATAAGTAATAATATGTCTGATCCTCACATAAAAGTGAAGAAATTGAACAAAAACTTGAAATCGGAAAATAAGATTATTTCTAATTTTTAGCTCATAACTCGGTCTAAAATGTCTATTTTCAGAGTTTTATCAGTAAATAAGTTATATGTACTAACCACACATAAAAGTGCAGAAATTGAGCAAAAACTTAAAATCGGAAAATAAGATTTTTTTCTAATATTTAGCTCTTAACTTGGTCTAAAATGTCTATTTTCAGAATTTTATGACTTAATAAGTTATAATATATCCAATTCAAACATAAAAGTGCAGAAATTGAACAAAAACTTAAAATCGGAAAATAAGATTATTTCATATTTTTTGCTGATAACTTGGTCTAAAATGTCTGTTTTCGACATTTTATGACTAAATAAGTTATAATATGTCCAATTCACACATAAAAGTGCAGAAATTGAACAAAAACATAAAATCGGAAAATAAGATTATTTCATATTTTTAGCTCATAATTGGTCCAAAATGTCTGTTTTCGACATTTTATGACTAAATAAGTTATAATATGTCTTATCCTCACATAAAAGTGCAGAAATTGAACAAAAACTTGAAATCGGAAAATAAGATTTTTTCTAATTTTTAGCTCATAACTCGGTCTAAAATGTCTATTTTCAGAGTTTTATCACTAAATAAGTTATAATATGTCCAATTCATACTAAAAGCATAAGGAAATTAAGGAGGTGGATATTCATTTCGGTTTTTCTCGGTTTGTGTTGAATGAATTTTTTTGAATTTTTTTTTAATTGTTCTTTGAGGTAGGGAGCAGATGACCATTCGGTTTAGAATTCTTCATCCCTTACCATTTTTTAAATATAAAGGGTTGAAAAAAAATGCAATTATTTTTGTTTGAGAGAACGAAAAGAGATATCGAAAAAATTCAAAAGCTTAAAGATAGCCTCAACGATGGGAATAAACATAAAAAATCGTCGGCTGCGCGAATCCCATAGGAACCGCCACGTTCTGGAATAACTGGGAGGAGGTAAATTTTCGGTGCGAAAAACATGCTCAAACGGGACATTCAATCAATCTATGAAGCCATGAAAATATCTCAGAATTTTTTAATCCATTACAAAGCTGACAAAATCTGTCGTGGTATAAGCTAGGTTTTTTCTCAAATATCGCTTTAATAAGGGCGCTACGAGCGTTTAAAGTTGAGGGATGAAATTTCTGAATTTTATCACATGTTTCAATCAAGAAAAAACGTTCGAATTTGAAATTTTATATCTCGGCTATGGTAGGTCCTAGAGGGTTGATTTTTTTTTCAAAACATTATTTGGACATTTCTTAAACTTTCTTTTACTCATACTATGGCTCAATCTCTAATATTTCGGGTAGCTCATCACTGGTCGAAAATAAGCTTGCTTCCTGCACACTTCTAGAATAACAGAAATTGAGCAAAAACTTAAAATCGGAAAATAAGATTACTTCTAATATCTAGCTCTTAACTTGGTCTAAAATGTCTATTTTCAGAATTTTATTACTAAATAAGTTAAAATATCTCCAATTCACACATAAAAGTGCAGAAATTGAACAAAAACTTAAAATCGGAAAATAAGATTATATCATATTTTTAGCTCATAACTTGGTCTAAAATGTCTGTTTTCGACATTTTATGACTAAATAAGTTATAAAATGTCAGATCCTCACATAAAAGTGCAGAAATTGAACAAAAACTTGAAATCGGAAAATAAGATTATTTCATATTTTTAGCTCATAAACTTGGTCTAATATGTCTGTTTTCAACATTTTATGACTAAATAATAAATAAAATGTCCAAACCACACATAAAGGTGCAGAAATTGAGCTTAAACTTAAAATCGGAAAATAAGATTATTTCTAATATTTAGCTATTAACTTGGTCTAAAATGTCTATTTTCAGAATTTTATGACTAAATGAGTTATAATATGTCCAAATCACACATAAAAGTGCAGAAATTGAACAAAAACATAAAATCAGAAAATAAGACTATTTCATATTTTTAGCTCATAACTTGGTCTAAAATGTCTGTTTTCGACATTTTATGACTTAATAAGTTATAATATGTCCAATTCACACATAAAAGTGCAGAGATTGAACAAAAACTTAAAATCGGAAAATAAGATTATTTCATATTTTTAGCTCATAACTGGGTCTAAAATGTCTGTTTTCGACATTTTATGACTAAATAAGTTATAATATCTCCAATTCACACATAAAAGTGCAGAAATTGAACAAAAACTTAAAATCGGAAAATAAGATTATTTCATATTTTTAGCTCATAACTTGGTCTAAAATGTCTGTTTTCGACATTTTATGACTAAATAAGTTATAAAATGTCAGATCCTCACATAAAAGTGCAGAAATTGAACAAAAACTTGAAATCGGAAAATAAGATTATTTCATATTTTTAGCTCATAAACTTGGTCTAATATGTCTGTTTTCAACATTTTATGACTAAATAATAAATAAAATGTCCAAACCACACATAAAGGTGCAGAAATTGAGCTTAAACTTAAAATCGGAAAATAAGATTATTTCTAATATTTAGCTATTAACTTGGTCTAAAATGTCTATTTTCAGAATTTTATGACTAAATGAGTTATAATATGTCCAAATCACACATAAAAGTGCAGAAATTGAACAAAAACTTAAAATCGGAAAATAAGACTATTTCATATTTTTAGCTCATAACTTGGTCTAAAATGTCTGTTTTCGACATTTTATGACTTAATAAGTTATAATATGTCCAATTCACACATAAAAGTGCAGAGATTGAACAAAAACTTAAAATCGGAAAATAAGATTATTTCATATTTTTAGCTCATAACTTGGTCTAAAATGTCTGTTTTCGACATTTTATGACTAAATAAGTTATAATATGTCCAATTCACACATAAAAGTGCAGAAATTGAACAAAAATATAAAATCGGAAAATAAGATTATTTCATATTTTTAGCTCATAACTTGGTCTAAAATGTCTGTTTTCGACATTTTATGACTTAATAAGTTATAATATGTCCAATCCACACATAAAAGTGCAGAAATTGAGCAAAAACTTAAAATCGGAAAAAAAGATTATTTCTAATATTTAGATCTTAACTTGGTCTAAAATGTCTATTTTCAGAATTTTATGACTAAATAAGTTATAATATATCCAAATCACACATAAAGGTGCAGAAATTGAACAAAAACTTAAAATCGAAAAATAAGACTATTTCATATTTTTAGCTCATAACTTGGTCTAAAATGTCTGTTTTCAGCATTTCATGACTAAATAAATTATAATAAGTCCAATTCACACATAAAAGTGCAGAAGTTGAGCAAAAACTTGAAATCGGAAAATAAGATTTTTTCTAATATTTAGAATTTTATGACTAAATAAGTTATAATATGTCCAATTCACACATAAAAGTGCAGAAATTGAACAAAAACTTAAAATCGGAAAATAAGATTATTTCATATTTTTTTAGCTCATAACTTGGTCTAAAATGTCTGTTTTCGACATTTTATGACTAAATAAGTTATAATATGTCCAAACCAGATTATTATATTATAAGATTATTTCTTATTTTTAGCTCATAAACTTGGTCTAATATGTCTGTTTTCAACATTTTATGACTAAATAATAAATAAAATGTCCAAACCACACGTAAAAGTGCAGAAATTGAGCAAAAACTTAAAATCGGAAAATAAGATTATTTCTAATATTTAGCTATTAACTTGGTCTAAAATGTCTATTCTCAGAATTTTATGACTAAATGAGTTATAATATGTCCAAATCACACATAAAGGTGCAGAAATTGAACAAAAACTTAAAATCGGAAAATAAGACTATTTCATATTTTTAGCTCATAACTTGGTCTAAAATGTCTGTTTTCGACATTTTATGACTTAATAAGTTATAATATGTCCAATTCAATTGCATTTTTTTTCAACCCTTTATATTTAAAAAATGGTAAGGGATGAAGAATTCTAAACCGAATGGTCACCTGCTCCCTACCTCAAAGAACAATTAAAAAAAAATTCAAAAAAATTCATTCAACACAAATCGAGAGAAACCGAAATGAATATCCACATCCTTAATTTCCTTATGCTTTTAGTATGAATTGGACATATTATAACTTATTTAGTGATAAAACACTGAAAATAGACATTTTATACCGAGTTATGAGCTAAAAATTAGAAAAAATCTTATTTTCCGATTTCAAGTTTTTGTTCAATTTCTGCACTTTTATGTGAGGATTAGACATATTATAACTTATTTAGTCATAAAATGTTGAAAACAGTTATTTTAGACCAAGTTATGAGCTAAAAGAATGAAATAATCTTATTTTCCGTTTTAAAGTTTTTTTTTCAATTTCTGCACTTTTATGTGTGAATTGGACATATTATAACTTTTTTAGTGATAAAATTCTGAAAATAGACATTTTAGACCAAGTTAATAGCTAAATATTAGAAATAATCTTATTTTCCGATTTTAAGTTTTTGTTCAATTTCTGCACTTTTATGTGTGGTTTGGACATTTTATTTATTATTTAGTCATAAAATGTTGAAAACAGACATATTAGACCAAGTTCATGAGCTTAAAATATGAAATAATCTTATTTTCCGATTTTAAGTTTTTGCTCAATTTCTGCACTTTTATGTGTGAATTGGACTTATTATAACTTTTTTAGTCATAAAATACTGAAAATAGATATCTTAGACCAAGTTAAGAGCTAGATATTAGAAATAATCTTATTTTCCGATATTAAGTTTTTGCTCAATTACTGTTATTGTAGAAGTGTGCAGGAAGCAAGCTTATTTTCGACCAGTGATGAGCTACCCGAAATATTAGAGATAGAGCCATAGTATGAGTGAATGAAAGTTTAAGAAATGTCCAAATAATGTTTTGAAAAAAAAATCAACCCTCTAGGACCTACCATAACCGAGATATAAAATTTCAAATTCGAACGTTTTTACTTGATTGAAACTTGTGATAAAATTCAGAAATTTCATCCCTCAACTTTAAACGCTCGTAGCGCCCTTATTAAAGGGATATTCGAGAAAAAACCTAGCTTATACCACGACAGATTTTGTCAGCTTTGTAATGGGTTAAAAAATTCTGAGATATTTTCATGGCTTCATAGATTGATTGAATGTCCCGTTTGAGCATGTTTTTCGCACCGAAAATTTACCTCCTCCCAGTTATTCCAGAACGTGGCGGTTCCTATGGGATTCGCGCAGCCGACGATTTTTTATGTTTAATCCAATCGTTGAGGCTATCTTTGAGCTTTTGAATTTTTTCGATATCTCTTTTCGTTCTCTCAAAAAAAAATAATTGCATTTTTTTTCAACCCTTTATATTCAGAAAATGGTAAGGGATGAAGAATTCTAAACCAAATGGTCACCTGCTCCCTACCTCAAAGAACAATTAAAAAAAAAATCAAAAAAATTCATTCAATACAAACCGAGAAAAACCGAAATGAATATCCACCTCCTTAATTTCCTTATGCTTTTAGTATGAATTGGACATATTATAACTTATTTAGTGATAAAACACTGAAAATAGACATTTTATACCGAGTTATGAGCTAAAAATTAGAAAAAATCTTATTTTCCGATTTCAAGTTTTTGTTCAATTTCTGCACTTTTATGTGAGGATTAGACATATTATAACTTATTTAGTCATAAAATGTTGAAAACAGTTATTTTAGACCAAGTTATGAGCTAAAAGTATGAGATAATCTTATTTTCCGATTTAAAGTTTTTTTTTCAATTTCTGCACTTTTATGTGTGAATTGGACATATTATAACTTTTTTAGTGATAAAACTCTGAAAATAGACATTTTAGACCGAGTTATGAGCTAAAAATTAGAAATAATCTTATTTTCCGATTTCAACTTTTTGTTCAATTTCTGCACTTTTATGTGAGGATTAGACATATAATAACTTATTTAGTCATAAAATTCTGAAAATAGACATTTTAGACCAAGTTAAGAGCTAAATATTAGAAATAATCTTTTTTTCCGATTTTAAGTTTTTGCTCAATTTCAGCACTTTAATGTGTGAATTGGACTTGTTATAACTTATTTAGTCATGAAATGCTGAAAACAGACATTTTAGACCAAGTAAAGAGCTAAAAATTATAAATAATCTTATTTTCCGATTTTAAGTTTTTGCTCAATTTCTGCCCTTTTATGTGTGAATTGGTCATATTATAACTTAATTAGTGATAAAACTCTGAAAATAGACATTTTAGACCGAGTTATGAGCTAAAAATTAGAAATAATCTTATTTTCCGATTTGAAGTTTTTGTTCAATTTCTGCACTTTTATGTGAGGATTAGACATATTATAACTAATTTAGTCATAAAATGTCGAAAACAGACATTTTTGACCAAGTTATGAGCTAAAAATATGAAATAATCTTATTTTCCGATTTTAAGTTTTTGTTCAATTTCTGCACTTTTATGTGTGGTTTGGACATTTTATTTATTATTTAGTCATAAAATGTTGAAAACAGACATATTAGACCAAGTTATGAGCTAAAAGTATGAAATAATCTTATTTCCCGATTTAAAGTTTTTTTTCAATTTCTGCACTTTTATGTGTGAATTGGACATATTATAACTTAATTAGTGATAAAACTCTGAAAATAGACATTTTAGACCGAGTTATGAGCTAAAAATTAGAAATAATCTTATTTTCCGATTTTAAGTTTTTATTCACTTTCTGCACTTTTATGTGTGAATTGGACATATTATAACTTATTTAGTCATAAAATTCTGAAAATAGACATTTTAGACCAAGTTAATAGCTAAATATTAGAAATAATCTTATTTTCCGATTTTAAGTTTTTGCTCAATTTCTGCACTTTTATGTGTGGTTTGGACATTTTATTTATTATTTAGTCATAAAATGTTGAAAACAGACATATTAGACCAAGTTTATGAGCTAAAAATATGAAATAATCTTATTTTCCGATTTTAAGTTTTTGTTCAATTTCTGCACTTTTATGTGTGAATTGGACATATTATAACTTATTTAGTCATAAAATTCTGAAAATAGACATTTTAGACCAAGTTAATAGCTAAATATTAGAAATAATCTTATTTTCCGATTTTAAGTTTTTGCTCAATTTCTGCACTTTTATGTGTGGTTTGGACATTTTATTTATTATTTAGTCATAAAATGTTGAAAACATACATATTAGACCAAGTTTATGAGCTAAAAATATGAAATAATCTTATTTTCCGATTTTAAGTTTTTGCTCAATTTCTGCACTTTTATGTGTGAATTGGACTTATTATAACTTTTTTAGTCATAAAATTCTGAAAATAGATATTTTAGACCAAGTTAAGAGCTAGATATTAGAAATAATCTTATTTTCCGATTTTAAGTTTTTGCTCAATTACGGTTATTGTAGAAGTGTGCAGGAAGCAAGCTTATTTTCGACCAGTGATGAGCTACCCGAAATATTAGAGATAGAGCCATAGTATGAGTGAATGAAAGTTTAAGAAATGTCCAAATAATATTTTGAAAAAAAAAATCAACCCTCTAGGACCTACCATAACCGAGATATAAAATTTCAAATTCGAACGTTTTTACTTGATTGAAACTTGTGATAAAATTCAGAAATTTCATCCCTCAACTTTAAACGCTCGTAGCGCCCTTATTAAAGGGATATTTGAGAAAAGACCTAGCTTATACCACGACAGATTTTGTCAGCTTTGTAATGGATTAAAAATTTCTGAGATATTTTCATGGCTTCATAGATTGATTGAATGTCCCGTTTGAGCATGTTTTTCGCACCGAAAATTTACCTCCTCCCAGTTATTCCAGAACGTGGCGGTTCCTATGGGATTCGCGCAGCCGACGATTTTTTATGTTTAATCCAATCGTTGAGGCTATCTTTAAGCTTTTGAATTTTTTCGATATCTCTTTTCGTTCTCTCAAAAAAAAATAATTGCATTTTTTTTCAACCCTTTATATTTAAAAAATGGTAAGGGATGAAGAATTCTAAGCCGAATGGTCACCTGCTCCCTACCTCAAAGAAGAATTTAAAAAAATTCAAAAAAATTCATTCAACACAAACCGAGAAAAACCGAAATGAATATCCACCTCCTTAATTTCCTTATGCTTTTAGTATGAATTGGACATATTATAACTTATTTAGTGATAAAACACTGAAAATAGACATTTTATACCGAGTTATGAGCTAAAAATTAGAAAAAATCTTATTTTCCGATTTCAAGTATTTGTTCAATTTCTGCACTTTGATGTGAGGATTAGACATATTATAACTTATTTAGTCATAAAATGTTGAAAACAGTTATTTTAGACCAAGTTATGAGCTAAAAGTATGAAATAATCTTATTTTCCGATTTAAAGTTTTTTTTTCAATTTCTGCACTTTTATGTGTGAATTGGACATATTATAACTTTTTTAGTGATAAAATTCTGAAAATAGACATTTTAGACCAAGTTAATAGCTAAATATTAGAAATAATCTTATTTTCCGATTTTAAGTTTTTGCTTAATTTCTGCACTTTTATGTGTGGTTTGGACATTTTATTTATTATTTAGTCATAAAATGTTGAAAACAGACATATTAGACCAAGTTTATGAGCTAAAAATATGAAATAATCTTATTTTCCGATTTTAAGTTATTGCACAATTTCTGCACTTTTATGTGTGAATTGGACTTATTATAACTTTTTTAGTCATAAAATTCTGAAAATAGATATTTTAGACCAAGTTAAGAGCTAGATATTAGAAATAATCTTATTTTCCGATTTTAAGTTTTTGCTCAATTACTGCATTTTTATGTGTGAATTGGACTTATTATAACTTTTTTAGTCATAAAATTCTGAAAATAGATATTTTAGACCAAGTTAAGAGCTAGATATTAGAAATAATCTTATTTTCAGATTTTAAGTTTTTGCTCAATTACTGTTATTGTAGAAGTGTGCAGGAAGCAAGCTTATTTTCGACCAGTGATGAGCTACCCGAAATATTAGAGATAGAGCCATAGTATGAGTGAATGAAAGTTTAAGAAATGTCCAAATAATGCTTTGAAAAAAAAATCAACCCTCTAGGACCTACCATAACCGAGATATAAAATTTCAAATTCGAACGTTTTTACTTGATTGAAACTTGTGATAAAATTCAGAAATTTCATCCCTCAACTTTAAACGCTCGTAGCGCCCTTATTAAAGGGATATTTGAGAAAAAACCTAGCTTATACCACGACAGATTTTGTCAGCTTTGTAATGGATTAAAAAATTCTGAGATATTTTCATGGCTTCATAGATTGATTGAATGTACCGTTTGAGCATGTTTTTCGCACCGAAAATTTACCTCGTCCCAGTTATTCCAGAACGTGGCGGTTCCTATGGGATTCGCGCAGCCGACGATTTTTTATGTTTAATCCAATCGTTGAGGCTATCTTTAAGCTTTTGAATTTTTTCGATATCTCTTTTCGTTCTCTCAAAAAAAATAATTGCATTTTTTTTCAACACTTTATATTTAAAAAATGGTAAGGGATGAAGAATCCTAAACCGAATGGTCACCTGCTCCCTACCTCAAAGAACAATTAAAAAAAAATCAAAAAAATTCATTCAACACAAACCGAGAAAAACCGAAATGAATATTCACCTCCTTAATCTCCTTATGCTTTTAGTATGAATTGGACATATAACTTATTTAGTGATAAAACACTGAAAATAGACATTTTATACCGAGTTATGAGCTAAAAATTAGAAAAAATCTTATTTTCCGATTTCAAGTTTTTGTTCAATCTCTGCACTTTTATGTGTGAATTGGACATATTATAACTTATTAAGTCATAAAATGTCGAAAACAGACATTTTAGACCAAGTTATGAGCTAAAAATATGAAATAGTCTTATATTCCGATTTTAAGTTTTTGTTCAATTTCCGCACCTCTATGTGTGATTTGGACATATTATAACTCATTTAGTCATAAAATTCTGAAAATAGACATTTTAGACCAAGTTAATAGCTAAATATTAGAAATAATCTTATTTTCCGATTTTAAGTTTTTGCTCAATTTCTGCACCTTTATGTGTGGTTTGGACATTTTAATTATTATTTAGTCATACAATGTTGAAAACAGACATATTAGACCAAGTTTATGAGCTAAAAATATGAAATAATCTTATTTTCCGATTTCAAGTTTTTGTTCAATTTCTGCACTTTTATGTGAGGATCTGACATTTTATAACTTATTTAGTCATAAAATGTCGAAAACAGACATGTTAGACCAAGTTATGAGCTAAAAATATGAAATAATCTTATTTTCCGATTTTAAGTTTTTGTTCAATTTCTGCACTTTTATGTGTGAATTGGAGATATTATAACTTATTTAGTAATAAAATTCTGAAAATAGACATTTTAGACCAAGTTAAGAGCTAGATATTAGAAATAATCTTATTTTCCGATTTTAAGTTTTTGCTCAATTTCTGTTATTGTAGAAGTGTGCAGGAAGCAAGCTTATTTTCGACCAGTGATGAGCTACCCGAAATATTAGAGATAGAGCCATAGTATAAGTGAATGAAAGTTTAAGAAATGCCCAAATAATGTTTTGAAAAAAAAATCAACCCTCTAGGACCTACCATAGCCGAGATATAAAATTTCAAATTCGAACGTTTTTACTTGATTGAAACTTGTGATAAAATTCAGAAAATTCATCCCTCAACTTTAAACACTCGTAGCGCCCTTATTAAAGCGATATTTGAGAAAAAACCTAGCTTATACCACGACAGATTTTGTCAGCTTTGTAATGGATTAAAAAATTCTGAGATATTTTCATGGCTTCATAGATTGATTGAATGTCCCGTTTGAGCATGTTTTTCGCACCGAAAATTTACCTCCTCCCAGTTATTCCAGAACGTGGCGGTTCCTATGGGATTCGCGCAGCCGACGATTTTTTATGTTTAATCCCATCGTTGAGGCTATCTTTAAGCTTTTGAATTTTTTCGATATCTCTTTTCGTTCTCTCAAAAAAAAATAATTGCATTTTTTTTCAACCCTTTATATTTAAAAAATGGTTAGGGATGAAGAATTCTAAACCAAATGGTCATCTGCTCCCTACCTCAAAGAACAATAAAAAAAAAATTCAAAAAAATTCATACAACACAAACCGAGAAAAACCGAAATGAATATCCACCTCCTTAATTTCCTTATGCTTTTAGTATGAATTGGACATATTATAACTTATTTAGTGATAAAACTCTGAAAATAGACATTTTAGACCGAGTTATGAGCTAAAAATTAGAAAAAATCTTATTTTCCGATTTCAAGTTTTTGTTCAATTTCTGCACTTTTATGTGAGGATTAGACATATTATAACTTATTTAGTCATAAAATGTCGAAAACAGACATTTTGGACCAATTATGAGCTAAAAACATGAAATAATCTTATTTTCCGATTCTATGTTTTTGTTCAAATTCTGCACTTTTATGTGTGAATTGGACATATTATAAATTATTTAGTCATAAAATGTCGAAAACAGACATTTTAGACCAAGTTATCAGCAAAAAATATGAAATAATCTTATTTTCCGATTTTAAGTTTTTGTTCAATTTCTGCACTTTTATGTTTGAATTGGATATATTATAACTTATTAAATCATAAAATTCTGAAAATAGACATTTTAGACCAAGTTAAGAGCTAAATATTAGAAAAAATCTTATTTTCCGATTTTAAGTTTTTGCTCAATTTCTGCACTTTTATGTGTGGTTAGGACATATAACTTATTTACTGATAAAACTCTGAAAATAGACATTTTAGACCGAGTTATGAGCTAAAAATTAGAAATAATCTTATTTTCCGATTTTAAGTTTTTATTCACTTTCTGCACTTTTATGTGTGAATTGGACATATTATAACTTATTTAGTCATAAAATTCTGAAAATAGACATTTTAGACCAAGTTAATAGCTAAATATTAGAAATAATCTTATTTTCCGATTTTAAGTTTTTGCTCAATTTCTGCACTTTTATGTGTGGTTTGGACATTTTATTTATTATTTAGTCATAAAATGTTGAAAACAGACATATTAGACCAAGTTTATGAGCTAAAAATATGAAATAATCTTATTTTCCGATTTTAAGTTTTTGTTCAATTTCTGCACTTTTATGTGTGAATTGGACATATTATAACTTATTTAGTCATAAAATTCTGAAAATAGACATTTTAGACCAAGTTAATAGCTAAATATTAGAAATAATCTTATTTTCCGATTTTAAGTTTTTGCTCAATTTCTGCACTTTTATGTGTGGTTTGGACATTTTATTTATTATTTAGTCATAAAATGTTGAAAACAGACATATTAGACCAAGTTTATGAGCTAAAAATATGAAATAATCTTATTTTCCGATTTTAAGTTTTTGCTCAATTTCTGCACTTTTATGTGTGAATTGGACTTATTATAACTTTTTTAGTCATAAAATTCTGAAAATAGATATTTTAGACCAAGTTAAGAGCTAGATATTAGAAATAATCTTATTTTCCGATTTTAAGTTTTTGCTCAATTACGGTTATTGTAGAAGTGTGCAGGAAGCAAGCTTATTTTCGACCAGTGATGAGCTACCCGAAATATTAGAGATAGAGCCATAGTATGAGTGAATGAAAGTTTAAGAAATGTCCAAATAATGTTTTGAAAAAAAAATCAACCCTCTAGGACCTACCATAACCGAGATATAAAATTTCAAATTCGAACGTTTTTACTTGATTGAAACTTGTGATAAAATTCAGAAATTTCATCCCTCAAATTTAAACGCTCGTAGCGCCCTTATTAAAGGGATATTTGAGAAAAGACCTAGCTTATACCACGACAGATTTTGTCAGCTTTGTAATGGATTAAAAATTTCTGAGATATTTTCATGGCTTCATAGATTGATTGAATGTCCCGTTTGAGCATGTTTTTCGCACCGAAAATTTACCTCCTCCCAGTTATTCCAGAACGTGGCGGTTCCTATGGGATTCGCGCAGCCGACGATTTTTTATGTTTAATCCAATCGTTGAGGCTATCTTTAAGCTTTTGAATTTTTTCGATATCTCTTTTCGTTCTCTCAAAAAAAAATAATTGCATTTTTTTTCAACCCTTTATATTTAAAAAATGGTAAGGGATGAAGAATTCTAAGCCGAATGGTCACCTGCTCCCTACCTCAAAGAAGAATTAAAAAAAATTCAAAAAAATTCATTCAACACAAACCGAGAAAAACCGAAATGAATATCCACCTCCTTAATTTCCTTATGCTTTTAGTATGAATTGGACATATTATAACTTATTTAGTGATAAAACACTGAAAATAGACATTTTATACCGAGTTATGAGCTAAAAATTAGAAAAAATCTTATTTTCCGATTTCAAGTATTTGTTCAATTTCTGCACTTTTATGTGAGGATTAGACATATTATAACTTATTTAGTCATAAAATGTTGAAAACAGTTATTTTAGACCAAGTTATGAGCTAAAAGTATGAAATAATCTTATTTTCCGATTTAAAGTTTTTTTTTCAATTTCTGCACTTTTATGTGTGAATTGGACATTTTATTTATTATTTAGTCATAAAATGTTGAAAACAGACATATTAGACCAAGTTATGAGCTAAAAGTATGAAATAATCTTATTTCCCGATTTAAAGTTTTTTTTCAATTTCTGCACTTTTATGTGTGAATTGGACATATTATAACTTAATTAGTGATAAAACTCTGAAAATAGACATTTTAGACCGAGTTATGAGCTAAAAATTAGAAATAATCTTATTTTCCGAGTTTAAGTTTTTATTCACTTTCTGCACTTTTATGTGTGAATTGGACATATTATAACTTATTTAGTCATAAAATTCTGAAAATAGACATTTTAGACCAAGTTAATAGCTAAATATTAGAAATAATCTTATTTTCCGATTTTAAGTTTTTGCTCAATTTCTGCACTTTTATGTGTGGTTTGGACATTTTATTTATTATTTAGTCATAAAATGTTGAAAACAGACATATTAGACCAAGTTTATGAGCTAAAAATATGAAATAATCTTATTTTCCGATTTTAAGTTTTTGTTCAATTTCTGCACTTTTATGTGTGAATTGGACATATTATAACTTATTTAGTCATAAAATTCTGAAAATAGACATTTTAGACCAAGTTAATAGCTAAATATTAGAAATAATCTTATTTTCCGATTTTAAGTTTTTGCTCAATTTCTGCACTTTTATGTGTGGTTTGGACATTTTATTTATTATTTAGTCATAAAATGTTGAAAACAGACATATTAGACCAAGTTTATGAGCTAAAAATATGAAATAATCTTATTTTCCGATTTTAAGTTTTTGCTCAATTTCTGCACTTTTATGTGTGAATTGGACTTATTATAACTTTTTTAGTCATAAAATTCTGAAAATAGATATTTTAGACCAAGTTAAGAGCTAGATATTAGAAATAATCTTATTTTCCGATTTTAAGTTTTTGCTCAATTACGGTTATTGTAGAAGTGTGCAGGAAGCAAGCTTATTTTCGACCAGTGATGAGCTACCCGAAATATTAGAGATAGAGCCATAGTATGAGTGAATGAAAGTTTAAGAAATGTCCAAATAATGCTTTGAAAAAAAATCAACCCTCTAGGACCTACCATAACCGAGATATAAAATTTCAAATTCGAACGTTTTTACTTGATTGAAACTTGTGATAAAATTCAGAAATTTCATCCCTCAGTTTTAAACGCTCGTAGCACCCTTATTAAAGGGATATTTGAGAAAAGACCTAGCTTATACCACGACAGATTTTGTCAGCTTTGTAATGGATTAAAAATTTCTGAGATATTTTCATGGCTTCATAGATTGATTGAATGTCCCGTTTGAGCATGTTTTTCGCACCGAAAATTTACCTCCTCCCAGTTATTCCAGAACGTGGCGGTTCCTATGGGATTCGCGCAGCCGACGATTTTTTATGTTTAATCCAATCGTTGAGGCTATCTTTAAGCTTTTGAATTTTTTCGATATCTCTTTTCGTTCTCTCAAAAAAAAATAATTGCATTTTTTTTCAACCCTTTATATTTAAAAAATGGTAAGGGATGAAGAATTCTAAACCGAATGGTCACCTGCTCCCTACCTCAAAGAAGAATTAAAAAAAAATTCAAAAAAATTCATTCAACACAAACCGAGAAAAACCGAAATGAATATCCACCTCCTTAATTTCCTTATGCTTTTAGTATGAATTGGACATATTATAACTTATTTAGTGATAAAACACTGAAAATAGACATTTTATACCGAGTTATGAGCTAAAAATTAGAAAAAATCTTATTTTCCGATTTCAAGTATTTGTTCAATTTCTGCACTTTTATGTGAGGATTAGACATATTATAACTTATTTAGTCATAAAATGTTGAAAACAGTTATTTTAGACCAAGTTATGAGCTAAAAGTATGAAATAATCTTATTTTCCGATTTAAATTTTTTTTTTCAATTTCTGCACTTTTATGTGTGAATTGGACATATTATAACTTTTTTAGTGATAAAATTCTGAAAATAGACATTTTAGACCAAGTTAATAGCTAAATATTAGAAATAATCTTATTTTCCGATTTTAAGTTTTTGCTCAATTTCTGCACTTTTATGTGTGGTTTGGACATTTTATTTATTATTTAGTCATAAAATGTTGAAAACAGACATATTAGACCAAGTTTATGAGCTAAATATATGAAATAATCTTATTTTCCGATTTTAAGTTATTGCACAATTTCTGCACTTTTATGTGTGAATTGGACTTATTATAACTTTTTTAGTCATAAAATTCTGAAAATAGATATTTTAGACCAAGTTAAGAGCTAGATATTAGAAATAATCTTATTTTCCGATTTTAAGTTTTTGCTCAATTACTGCATTTTTATGTGTGAATTGGACTTATTATAACTTTTTTAGTCATAAAATTCTGAAAATAGATATTTTAGACCAAGTTAAGAGCTAGATATTAGAAATAATCTTATTTTCAGATTTTAAGTTTTTGCTCAATTACTGTTATTGTAGAAGTGTGCAGGAAGCAAGCTTATTTTCGACCAGTGATGAGCTACCCGAAATATTAGAGATAGAGCCATAGTATGAGTGAATGAAAGTTTAAGAAATGTCCAAATAATGCTTTGAAAAAAAAATCAACCCTCTAGGACCTACCATAACCGAGATATAAAATTTCAAATTCGAACGTTTTTACTTGATTGAAACTTGTGATAAAATTCAGAAATTTCATCCCTCAACTTTAAACGCTCGTAGCGCCCTTATTAAAGGGATATTTGAGAAAAAACCTAGCTTATACCACGACAGATTTTGTCAGCTTTGTAATGGATTAAAAAATTCTGAGATATTTTCATGGCTTCATAGATTGATTGAATGTACCGTTTGAGCATGTTTTTCGCACCGAAAATTTACCTCGTCCCAGTTATTCCAGAACGTGGCGGTTCCTATGGGATTCGCGCAGCCGACGATTTTTTATGTTTAATCCAATCGTTGAGGCTATCTTTAAGCTTTTGAATTTTTTCGATATCTCTTTTCGTTCTCTCAAAAAAAATAATTGCATTTTTTTTCAACACTTTATATTTAAAAAATGGTAAGGGATGAAGAATCCTAAACCGAATGGTCACCTGCTCCCTACCTCAAAGAACAATTAAAAAAAAAATCAAAAAAATTCATTCAACACAAACCGAGAAAAACCGAAATGAATATTCACCTCCTTAATTTCCTTATGCTTTTAGTATGAATTGGACATATAACTTATTTAGTGATAAAACACTGAAAATAGACATTTTATACCGAGTTATGAGCTAAAAATTAGAAAAAATCTTATTTTCCGATTTCAAGTTTTTGTTCAATCTCTGCACTTTTATGTGTGAATTGGACATATTATAACTTATTAAGTCATAAAATGTCGAAAACAGACATTTTAGACCAAGTTATGAGCTAAAAATATGAAATAGTCTTATATTCCGATTTTAAGTTTTTGTTCAATTTCCGCACCTCTATGTGTGATTTGGACATATTATAACTCATTTAGTCATAAAATTCTGAAAATAGACATTTTAGACCAAGTTAATAGCTAAATATTAGAAATAATCTTATTTTCCGATTTTAAGTTTTTGCTCAATTTCTGCACCTTTATGTGTGGTTTGGACATTTTAATTATTATTTAGTCATACAATGTTGAAAACAGACATATTAGACCAAGTTTATGAGCTAAAAATATGAAATAATCTTATTTTCCGATTTCAAGTTTTTGTTCAATTTCTGCACTTTTATGTGAGGATCTGACATTTTATAACTTATTTAGTCATAAAATGTCGAAAACAGACATTTTAGACCAAGTTATGAGCTAAAAATATGAAATAATCTTATTTTCCGATTTTAAGTTTTTGTTCAATTTCTGCACTTTTATGTGTGAATTGGAGATATTATAACTTATTTAGTAATAAAATTCTGAAAATAGTCATTTTAGACCAAGTTAAGAGCTAGATATTAGAAATAATCTTATTTTCCGATTTTAAGTTTTTGCTCAATTTCTGTTATTGTAGAAGTGTGCAGGAAGCAAGCTTATTTTCGACCAGTGATGAGCTACCCGAAATATTAGAGATAGAGCCATAGTATAAGTGAATGAAAGTTTAAGAAATGCCCAAATAATGTTTTGAAAAAAAAATCAACCCTCTAGGACCTACCATAGCCGAGATATAAAATTTCAAATTCGAACGTTTTTACTTGATTGAAACTTGTGATAAAATTCAGAAAATTCATCCCTCAACTTTAAACGCTCGTAGCGCCCTTATTAAAGCGATATTTGAGAAAAAACCTAGCTTATACCACGACAGATTTTGTCAGCTTTGTAATGGATTAAAAAATTCTGAGATATTTTCATGGCTTCATAGATTGATTGAATGTCCCGTTTGAGCATGTTTTTCGCACCGAAAATTTACCTCCTCCCAGTTATTCCAGAACGTGGCGGTTCCTATGGGATTCGCGCAGCCGACGATTTTTTATGTTTAATCCCATCGTTGAGGCTATCTTTAAGCTTTTGAATTTTTTCGATATCTCTTTTCGTTCTCTCAAAAAAAAATAATTGCATTTTTTTTCAACCCTTTATATTTAAAAAATGGTAAGGGATGAAGAATTCTAAACCAAATGGTTATCTGCTCCCTACCTCAAAGAACAATAAAAAAAAAAATTCAAAAAAATTCATACAACACAAACCGAGAAAAACCGAAATGAATATCCACCTCCTTAATTTCCTTATGCTTTTAGTATGAATTGGACATATTATAACTTATTTAGTGATAAAACTCTGAAAATAGACATTTTAGACCGAGTTATGAGCTAAAAATTAGAAAAAATCTTATTTTCCGATTTCAAGTTTTTGTTCAATTTCTGCACTTTTATGTGAGGATTAGACATATTATAACTTATTTAGTCATAAAATGTCGAAAACAGACATTTTGGACCAATTATGAGCTAAAAACATGAAATAATCTTATTTTCCGATTTTATGTTTTTGTTCAAATTCTGCACTTTTATGTGTGAATTGGACATATTATAAATTATTTAGTCATAAAATGTCGAAAACAGACATTTTAGACCAAGTTATCAGCAAAAAATATGAAATAATCTTATTTTCCGATTTTAAGTTTTTGTTCAATTTCTGCACTTTTATGTTTGAATTGGATATATTATAACTTATTAAATCATAAAATTCTGAAAATAGACATTTTAGACCAAGTTAAGAGCTAAATATTAGAAAAAATCTTATTTTCCGATTTTAAGTTTTTGCTCAATTTCTGCACTTTTATGTGTGGTTAGGACATATAACTTATTTACTGATAAAACTCTGAAAATAGACATTTTAGACCGAGTTAAGAGCTAAAAATTAGAAATAATCTAAGTTTTTGTTCAATTTCTTCACTTTTATGTGAGGATCAGACATATTATATGTCCAATTCACACATCAAAGTGCAGAAATTGAACAAAAACTTAAAATCGGAGAATAAGATTATTTCATATTTTTTTTGCTCATAACTTGGTCTAAAATGTCTGTTTTCGACATTTTATGACTAAATAAGTTATAATATGACCAATCCACACATAAATGTGCAGAAATTGAGCAAAAACTTGAAATCGTAAAATAAGATTATTTCTAATATTTAGCTCTTAACTTGGTCTAAAATGTCTATTTTCAGAATTTTATGACTAAATAAGTTATAATATGTCCAAATCACACATAAAAGTGCAGAAATTGAGCAAAAACTTAAATTCGGAAAAAAAGATTATTTCTAATATTTAGCTCTTAACTTGGTCTAAAATGTCTATTTTCAGAATTTTATGACTAAATAAGTTATAATATGTCCAAATCACACATAAAAGTGCAGAAATTGAACAAAAACTTAAAATCGGAAAATAAGATTATTTCATATTTTTAGCTCATAACTTGGTCTAAAATGTCTGTTTTCGACATTTTATGACTTAATAAGTTATAATATGTCCAAATCACACATAAAAGTGCAGAAATTGAACAAAAACTTAAAATCGGAAAATATTATTATTTCATATTTTTAGTTCATAACTTGCTCTAATATGTCTGTTTTCAATATTTTATGACTAAATAATATATAATATGTCCTAACCACACATAAAAGTGCAGAAATTGAGCAAAAACTTAAAATCGGAAAAAAAGATTATTTCTAATATTTAGCTCTTAACTTGGTCTAAAATGTCTATTTTCAGAATTTTATGACTAAATAAGTTATAGTATGTCCAAATCACACATAAAGGTGCAGAATTTGAACAAAAACTTAAAATCGAAAAATAAGACTATTTCATATTTTTAGCTCATAACTTGGTCATAAATGTCTGTTTTCGACATTTTATGACTAAATAAGTTATAATATGTCTGATCCTCACATAAAAGTGAAGAAATTGAACAAAAACTTGAAATCGGAAAATAAGATTATTTCTAATTTTTAGCTCATAACTCGGTCTAAAATGTCTATTTTCAGAGTTTTATCAGTAAATAAGTTATATGTCCTAACCACACATAAAAGTGCAGAAATTGAGCAAAAACTTAAAATCGGAAAATAAGATTTTTTTCTAATATTTAGCTCTTAACTTGGTCTAAAATGTCTATTTTCAGAATTTTATGACTTAATAAGTTATAATATATCCAATTCAAACATAAAAGTGCAGAAATTGAACAAAAACTTAAAATCGGAAAATAAGATTATTTCATATTTTTTGCTGATAACTTGGTCTAAAATGTCTGTTTTCGACATGTTATGACTAAATAAGTTATAATATGTCCAATTCACACATAAAAGTGCAGAAATTGAACAAAAACATAAAATCGGAAAATAAGATTATTTCATATTTTTAGCTCATAACTCGGTCTAAAATGTCTATTTTCAGAATTTTATCACTAAATAAGTTATAATATGTCCAATTCATACTAAAAGCATAAGGAAATTAAGGAGGTGGATATTCATTTCGGTTTTTCTCGGTTTGTGTTGAATGAATTTTTTTGAATTTTTTTTAATTGTTCTTTGAGGTAGGAAGCAGATGACCATTCGGTTTAGAATTCTTCATCCCTTACCACTTTTTAAATATAAAGGGTTGAAAAAAATGCAATTATTTTTGTTTGAGAGAACGAAAAGAGATATCGAAAAAATTCAAAAGCTTAAAGATAGCCTCAACGATGGGATTAAACATAAAAAATCGTCGGCTGCGCGAATCCCATAGGAACCGCCACGTTCTGGAATAACTGGGAGGAGGTAAATTTTCGGTGCGAAAAACATGCTCAAACGGGACATTCAATCAATCTATGAAGCCATGAAAATATCTCAGAATTTTTTAATCCATTACAAAGCTGACAAAATCTGTCGTGGTATAAGCTAGGTTTTTTCTCAAATATCGCTTTAATAAGGGCGCTACGAGCGTTTAAAGTTGAGGGATGAAATTTCTGAATTTTATCACAAGTTTCAATCAAGAAAAAACGTTCGAATTTTAAATTTTATATCTCGGCTATGGTAGGTCCTAGAGGGTTGATTTTTTTTTCAAAACATTATTTGGACATTTCTTAAACTTTCTTTCACTCATACTATGGCTCAATCTCTAATATTTCGGGTAGCTCATCACTGGTCGAAAATAAGCTTGCTTCCTGCACACTTCTACAATAACAGAAATTGAGCAAAAACTTAAAATCGGAAAATAAGATTATTTCTAATATCTAGCTCTTAACTTGGTCTAAAATGTCTATTTTCAGAATTTTATTACTAAATAAGTTATAATATCTCCAATTCACACATAAAAGTGCAGAAATTGAACAAAAACTTAAAATCGGAAAATAAGATTATTTCATATTTTTAGCTCATAACTTGGTCTAAAATGTCTGTTTTCGACATTTTATGACTAAATAAGTTATAAAATGTCAGATCCTCACATAAAAGTGCAGAAATTGAACAAAAACTTCAAATCGGAAAATAAGATTATTTCATATTTTTAGCTCATAAACTTGGTCTAATATGTCTGTTTTCAACATTTTATGACTAAATAATAAATAAAATGTCCAAACCACACATAAAGGTGCAGAAATTGAGCTTAAACTTAAAATCGGAAAATAAGATTATTTCTAATATTTAGCTATTAACTTGGTCTAAAATGTCTATTTTCAGAATTTTATGACTAAATGAGTTATAATATGTCCAAATCACACATGAAAGTGCAGAAATTGAACAAAAACTTAAAATCGGAAAATAAGACTATTTCATATTTTTAGCTCATAACTTGGTCTAAAATGTCTGTTTTCGACATTTTATGACTTAATAAGTTATAATATGTCCAATTCACACATAAAAGTGCAGAGATTGAACAAAAACTTAAAATCGGAAAATAAGATTATTTCATATTTTTAGCTCATAACTTGGTCTAAAATGTCTGTTTTCGACATTTTATGACTAAATAAGTTATAATATGTCCAATTCACATATAAAAGTGCAGAAATTGAACAAAAATATAAAATCGGAAAATAAGATTATTTCATATTTTTAGCTCATAACTTGGTCTAAAATGTCTGTTTTCGACATTTTATGACTTAATAAGTTATAATATGTCCAATCCACACATAAAAGTGCAGAAATTGAGCAAAAAGTTAAAATCGGAAAATAAGATTATTTCATATTTTTAGTTCATAACTTGGTCTAATATGTCTGTTTTCAACATTTTATGACTAAATAATATATAATATGTCCTAACCACACATAAAAGTGCAGAAATTGAGCAAAAACTTAAAATCGAAAAAAAAGATTATTTCTAATATTTAGATCTTAACTTGGTCTAAAATGTCTATTTTCAGAATTTTATGACTAAATAAGTTATAATATATCCAAATCACACATAAAGGTGCAGAAATTGAACAAAAACTTAAAATCGAAAAATAAGACTATTTCATATTTTTAGCTCATAACTTGGTCTAAAATGTCTGTTGTCGACATTTTATGACTAAATAAGTTATAATATGTCCAAACCAGATTATTATATTATAAGATTATTTCTTATTTTTAGCTCATAAACTTGGTCTAATATGTCTGTTTTCAACATTTTATGACTAAATAATAAATAAAATGTCCAAACCACACGTAAAAGTGCAGAAATTGAGCAAAAACTTAAAATCGGAAAATAAGATTATTTCTAATATTTAGCTATTAACTTGGTCTAAAATGTCTATTCTCAGAATTTTATGACTAAATGAGTTATAATATGTCCAAATCACACACATAAAGGTGCAGAAATTGAACAAAAACTTAAAATCGAAAAATAAGACTATTTCATATTTTTAGCTCATAACTTGGTCTTAAATGTCTGTTTTCGACATTTTATGACTAAATAAGTTATAATATGTCTGATCCTCACATAAAAGTGAAGAAATTGAACAAAAACTTGAAATCGGAAAATAAGATTATTTCTAATTTTTAGCTCATAACTCGGTCTAAAATGTCTATTTTCAGAGTTTTATCAGTAAATAAGTTATATGTCCTAACCACACATAAAAGTGCAGAAATTGAGCAAAAACTTAAAATCGGAAAATAAGATTTTTTTCTAATATTTAGCTCTTAACTTGGTCTAAAATGTCTATTTTCAGAATTTTATGACTTAATAAGTTATAATATATCCAATTCAAACATAAAAGTGCAGATATTGAACAAAAACTTAAAATCGGAAAATAAGATTATTTCATATTTTTTGCTGATAACTTGGTCTAAAATGTCTGTTTTCGAAATTTTATGACTAAATAAGTTATAATATGTCCAATTCACACATAAAAGTGCAGAAATTGAACAAAAACATAAAATCGGAAAATAAGATTATTTCATATTTTTAGCTCATAATTGGTCCAAAATGTCTGTTTTCGACATTTTATGACTAAATAAGTTATAATATGTCTAATCCTCACATAAAAGTGCAGAAATTGAACAAAAACTTTAAATCGGAAAATAAGATTTTTTCTAATTTTTAGCTCATAACTCGGTCTAAAATGTCTATTTTCAGAGTTTTATCACTAAATAAGTTATAATATGTCCAATTCATACTAAAAGCATAAGGAAATTAAGGAGGTGGATATTCATTTCGGTTTTTCTCGGTTTGTGTTGAATGAATTTTTTTGAATTTTTTTTAATTGTTCTTTGAGGTAGGGAGCAGATGACCATTCGGTTTAGAATTCTTCATCCCTTACCATTTTTTAAATATAAAGGGTTGAAAAAAAATGCAATTATTTTTGTTTGAGAGAACGAAAAGAGATATCGAAAAAATTCAAAAGCTTAAAGATAGCCTCAACGATGGGATTAAACATAAAAAATCGTCGGCTGCGCGAATCCCATAGGAACCGCCACGTTCTGGAATAACTGGGAGGAGGTAAATTTTCGATGCGAAAAACATGCTCAAACGGGACATTCAATCAATCTATGAAGCCATGAAAATATCTCAGAATTTTTTAATCCATTACAAAGCTGACAAAATCTGTCGTGGTATAAGCTAGGTTTTTTCTCAAATATCGCTTTAATAAGGGCGCTACGAGCGTTTACAGTTGAGGGATGAAATTTCTGAATTTTATCACAAGTTTCAATCAAGAAAAAACGTTCGAGTTTTAAATTTTATATCTCGGCTATGGTAGGTCCTAGAGGGTTGATTTTTTTTTCAAAACATTATTTGGACATTTCTTAAAGTTTCTTTCACTCATACTATGGCTCAATCTCTAATATTTCGGGTAGCTCATCACTGGTCGAAAATAAGCTTGCTTCCTGCACACTTCTACAATAACAGAAATTGAGCAAAAACTTAAAATCGGAAAATAAGATTATTTCTAATATCTAGCTCTTAACTTGGTCTAAAATGTCTATTTTCAGAATTTTATTACTAAATAAGTTATAATATCTCCAATTCACACATAAAAGTGCAGAAATTGAACAAAAACTTAAAATCGGAAAATAAGATTATTTCATATTTTTAGCTCATAACTTGGTCTAAAATGTCTGTTTTCGACATTTTATGACTAAATAAGTTATAAAATGTCAGATCCTCACATAAAAGTGCAGAAATTGAACAAAAACTTGAAATCGGAAAATAAGATTATTTCTAATTTTTAGCTCATAACTCGGTCTAAAATGTCTATTTTCAGAATTTTATGACTTAATAAGTTATAATATATCCAATTCAAACATAAAAGTGCAGAAATTGAACAAAAACTTAAAATCGGAAAATAAGATTATTTCATATTTTTTGCTGATAACTTGGTCTAAAATGTCTGTTTTCGACATTTTATGACTAAATAAGTTATAATATGTCCAATTCACACATAAAAGTGCAGAAATTGAACAAAAACATAAAATCGGAAAATAAGATTATTTCATATTTTTAGCTCATAATTGGTCCAAAATGTCTGTTTTCGACATTTTATGACTAAATAAGTTATAATATGTCTAATCCTCACATAAAAGTGCAGAAATTGAACAAAAACTTTAAATCGGAAAATAAGATTTTTTCTAATTTTTAGCTCATAACTCGGTCTAAAATGTCTATTTTCAGAGTTTTATCACTAAATAAGTTATAATATGTCCAATTCATACTAAAAGCATAAGGAAATTAAGGAGGTGGATATTCATTTCGGTTTTTCTCGGTTTGTGTTGAATGAATTTTTTTGAATTTTTTTTTAATTGTTCTTTGAGGTAGGGAGCAGATGACCATTCGGTTTAGAATTCTTCATCCCTTACCATTTTTTAAATATAAAGGGTTGAAAAAAAATGCAATTATTTTTGTTTGAGAGAACGAAAAGAGATATCGAAAAAATTCAAAAGCTTAAAGATAGCCTCAACGATGGGATTAAACATAAAAAATCGTCGGCTGCGCGAATCCCATAGGAACCGCCACGTTCTGGAATAACTGGGAGGAGGTAAATTTTCGGTGCGAAAAACATGCTCAAACGGGACATTCAATCAATCTATGAAGCCATGAAAATATCTCAGAATTTTTTAATCCATTACAAAGCTGACAAAATCTGTCGTGGTATAAGCTAGGTTTTTTCTCAAATATCGCTTTAATAAGGGCGCTACGAGCGTTTAAAGTTGAGGGATGAAATTTCTGAATTTTATCACAAGTTTCAATCAAGAAAAAACGTTCGAGTTTTAAATTTTATATCTCGGCTATGGTAGGTCCTAGAGGGTTGATTTTTTTTTCAAAACATTATTTGGACATTTCTTAAACTTTCTTTCACTCATACTATGGCTCAATCTCTAATATTTCGGGTAGCTCATCACTGGTCGAAAATAAGCTTGCTTCCTGCACACTTCTACAATAACAGAAATTGAGCAAAAACTTAAAATCGGAAAATAAGATTATTTCTAATATCTAGCTCTTAACTTGGTCTAAAATGTCTATTTTCAGAATTTTATTACTAAATAAGTTATAATATCTCCAATTCACACATAAAAGTGCAGAAATTGAACAAAAACTTAAAATCGGAAAATAAGATTATTTCATATTTTTAGCTCATAACTTGGTCTAAAATGTCTGTTTTCGACATTTTATGACTAAATAAGTTATAAAATGTCAGATCCTCACATAAAAGTGCAGAAATTGAACAAAAACTTGAAATCGGAAAATAAGATTATTTCATATTTTTAGCTCATAAACTTGGTCTAATATGTCTGTTTTCAACATTTTATGACTAAATAATAAATAAAATGTCCAAACCACACATAAAGGTGCAGAAATTGAGCTTAAACTTAAAATCGGAAAATAAGATTATTTCTAATATTTAGCTATTAACTTGGTCTAAAATGTCTATTTTCAGAATTTTATGACTAAATGAGTTATAATATGTCCAAATCACACATAAAAGTGCAGAAATTGAACAAAAACTTAAAATCGGAAAATAAGACTATTTCATATTTTTAGCTCATAACTTGGTCTAAAATGTCTGTTTTCGACATTTTATGACTTAATAAGTTATAATATGTCCAATTCACACATAAAAGTGCAGAGATTGAACAAAAACTTAAAATCGGAAAATAAGATTATTTTATATTTTTAGCTCATAACTTGGTCTAAAATGTCTGTTTTCGACATTTTATGACTAAATAAGTTATAATATGTCCAATTCACATATAAAAGTGCAGAAATTGAACAAAAATATAAAATCGGAAAATAAGATTATTTCATATTTTTAGCTCATAACTTGGTCTAAAATGTCTGTTTTCGACATTTTATGACTTAATAAGTTATAATATGTCCAATCCACACATAAAAGTGCAGAAATTGAGCAAAAAGTTAAAATCGGAAAATAAGATTATTTCATATTTTTAGTTCATAACTTGGTCTAATATGTCTGTTTTCAACATTTTATGACTAAATAATATATAATATGTCCTAACCACACATAAAAGTGCAGAAATTGAGCAAAAACTTAAAATCGGAAAAAAAGATTATTTCTAATATTTAGATCTTAACTTGGTCTAAAATGTCTATTTTCAGAATTTTATGACTAAATAAGTTATAATATATCCAAATCACACATAAAGGTGCAGAAATTGAACAAAAACTTAAAATCGAAAAATAAGACTATTTCATATTTTTAGCTCATAACTTGGTCTAAAATGTCTGTTTTCGACATTTTATGACTAAATAAGTTATAATATGTCCAAACCAGATTATTATATTATAAGATTATTTCTTATTTTTAGCTCATAAACTTGGTCTAATATGTCTGTTTTCAACATTTTATGACTAAATAATAAATAAAATGTCCAAACCACACGTAAAAGTGCAGAAATTGAGCAAAAACTTAAAATCGGAAAATAAGATTATTTCTAATATTTAGCTATTAACTTGGTCTAAAATGTCTATTCTCAGAATTTTATGACTAAATGAGTTATAATATGTCCAAATCACACATAAAGGTGCAGAAATTGAACAAAAACTTAAAATCGGAAAATAAGACTATTTCATATTTTTAGCTCATAACTTGGTCTAAAATGTCTGTTTTCGACATTTTTTGACTAAATAAGTTATAATATGTCTAATCCTGACATAAAAGTAAGTTATAATATGTCCAATTCAATTGCATTTTTTTTCAACCCTTTATATTTAAAAAATGGTAAGGGATGAAGAATTCTAAACCGAATGCTCACCTGCTCCCTACCTCAAAGAACAATTAAAAAAAAAATCAAAAAAATTCATTCAACACAAATCGAGAAAAACCGAAATGAATATCCACCTCCTTAATTTCCTTATGCTTTTAGTATGAATTGGACATATTATAACTTATTTAGTGATAAAACACTGAAAATAGACATTTTATACCGAGTTATGAGCTAAAAATTAGAAAAAATCTTATTTTCCGATTTCAAGTTTTTGTTCAATTTCTGCACTTTTATGTGAGGATTAGACATATTATAACTTATTTATTCATAAAATGTTGAAAACAGTTATTTTAGACCAAGTTATGAGCTAAAAGTATGAAATAATCTTATTTTCCGATTTAAAGTTTTTTTTTCAATTTCTGCACTTTTATGTGTGATTTGGACATATTATAACTTTTTTAGTGATAAAATTCTGAAAATAGACATTTTAGACCAAGTTAATAGCTAAATATTAGAAATAATCTTATTTTCCGATTTTAAGTTTTTGCTCAATTTCTGCACTTTTATGTGTGGTTTGGACATTTTATTTATTATTTAGTCATAAAATGTTGAAAATAGACATATTAGACCAAGTTCATGAGCTAAAAATATGAAATAATCTTATTTTCCGATTTTAAGTTTTTGCTCAATTTCTGCACTTTTATGTGTGAATTGGACTTATAACTTTTTTAGTCATAAAATTCTGAAAATAGATATTTTAGACCAAGTTAAGAGCTAGATATTAGAAATAATCTTATTTTCCGATATTAAGTTTTTGCTCAATTACTGTTATTGTAGAAGTGTGCAGGAAGCAAGCTTATTTTCGACCAGTGATGAGCTACCCGAAATATTAGAGATAGAGCCATAGTATGAGTGAATGAAAGTTTAAGAAATGTCCAAATAATGTTTTGAAAAAAAAATCAACCCTCTAGGACCTATCATAACCGAGATATAAAATTTCAAATTCGAACGTTTTTACTTGATTGAAACTTGTGATAAAATTCAGAAATTTCATCCCTCAACTTTAAACGCTCGTAGCGCCCTTATTAAAGGGATATTTGAGAAAAAACCTAGCTTATACCACGACAGATTTTGTCAGCTTTGTAATGGATTAAAAAATTCTCAGATATTTTCATGGCTTCATAGATTGATTGAATGTCCCGTTTGAGCATGTTCTTCGCACCGAAAATTTACCTCCTCCCAGTTATTCCAGAACGTGGCGGTTCCTATGGGATTCGCGCAGCCGACGATTTTTTAGGTTTAATCCAATCGTTGAGGCTATCTTTGAGCTTTTGAATTTTTTCGATATCTCTTTTCGTTCTCTCAAAAAAAATAATTGCATTTTTTTTCAACCCTTTATATTTAAAAAATGGTAAGGGATGAAGAATTCTAAACCGAATGGTCACCTGCTCCCTACCTCAAAGAACAATTAAAAAAAAAATCAAAAAAATTCATTCAACACAAACCGAGAAAAACCGAAATGAATATCCACCTCCTTAATTTCCTTATGCTTTTAGTATGAATTGGACATATTATAACTTATTTAGTGATAAAACACTGAAAATAGACATTTTATACCGAGTTATGAGCTAAAAATTAGAAAAAATCTTATTTTCCGATTTCAAGTTTTTGTTCAATTTCTGCACTTTTATGTGAGGATTAGACATATTATAACTTATTTAGTCATAAAATGTTGAAAACAGTTATTTTAGACCAAGTTATGAACTAAAAGTATGAAATAATCTTATTTTCAGATTTAAAGTTTTTGTTCAATTTCTGCACTTTTATGTGAGGATTAGACATATAATAACTTATTTAGTCATAAAATTCTGAAAATAGACATTTTAGACCAAGTTAAGAGCTAAATATTAGAAATAATCTTTTTTTCCGATTTTAAGTTTTTGCTCAATTTCTGCACTTTAATGTGTGAATTGGACTTGTTATAACTTATTTAGTCATGAAATGCTGAAAACAGACATTTTAGACCAAGTAAAGAGCTAAAAATTATAAATAATCTTATTTTCCGATTTTAAGTTTTTGCTCAATTTCTGCACTTTTATGTGTGAATTGGTCATATTATAACTTAATTAGTGATAAAACTCTGAAAATAGACATTTTAGACCGAGTTATGAGCTAAAAATTAGAAATAATCTTATTTTCCGATTTGAAGTTTTTGTTCAATTTCTGCACTTTTATGTGAGGATTAGACATATTATAACTAATTTAGTCATAAAATGTCGAAAACAGACATTTTTGACCAAGTTATGAGCTAAAAATATGAAATAATCTTATTTCCCGATTTTAAGTTTTTGTTCAATTTCTGCACTTTTATGTGTGGTTTGGACATTTTATTTATTATTTAGTCATAAAATGTTGAAAACAGACATATTAGACCAAGTTATGAGCTAAAAGTATGAAATAATCTTATTTCCCGATTTAAAGTTTTTTTTCAATTTCTGCACTTTTATGTGTGAATTGGACATATTATAACTTAATTAGTGATAAAACTCTGAAATTAGACATTTTAGACCGAGTTATGAGCTAAAAATTAGAAATAATCTTATTTTCCGATTTTAAGTTTTTGTTCACTTTCTGCACTTTTATGTGTGAATTGGACATATAACTTATTTAGTCATAAAATTCTGAAAATAGACATTTTAGACCAAGTTAATAGCTAAATATTAGAAATAATCTTATTTTCCGATTTTAAGTTTTTGCTCAATTTCTGCACTTTTATGTGTGGTTTGGACATTTTATTTATTATTTAGTCATAAAATGTTGAAAACAGACATATTAGACCAAGTTTATGAGCTAAAAATATGAAATAATCTTATTTTCCGATTTTAAGTTTTTGTTCAATTTCTGCACTTTTATGTGTGAATTGGACATATTATAACTTATTTAGTAATAAAATTCTGAAAATAGACATTTTAGACCAAGTTAATAGCTAAATATTAGAAATAATCTTATTTTCCGATTTTAAGTTTTTGCTCAATTTCTGCACTTTTATGTGTGGTTTGGACATTTTATTTATTATTTAGTCATAACATGTTGAAAACAGACATATTAGACCAAGTTTATGAGCTAAAAATATGAAATAATCTTATTTTCCGATTTTAAGTTTTTGCTCAATTTCTGCACTTTTATGTGTGAATTGGACTTATTATAACTTTTTTAGTCATAAAATTCTGAAAATAGATATTTTAGACCAAGTTAAGAGCTAGATATTAGAAATAATCTTATTTTCCGATTTTAAGCTTTTGCTCAATTACGGTTATTGTAGAAGTGTGCAGGAAGCAAGCTTATTTTCGACCAGTGATGAGCTACCCGAAATATTAGAGATAGAGCCATAGTATGAGTGAATAAAAGTTTAAGAAATGTCCAAATAATGTTTTGAAAAAAAAATCAACCCTCTAGGACCTACCATAACCGAGATATAAAATTTCAAATTCGAACGTTTTTACTTGATTGAAACTTGTCATAAAATTCAGAAGTTTCATCCCTCAACTTTAAACGCTCGTAGCGCCCTTATTAGAGGGATATTTGAGAAAAAACCTAGCTTATACCACGACAAATTTTGTCAGCTTTGTAATGGATTAAAAAATTCTGAGATATTTTCATGGCTTCACAGATTGATTGAATGTCCCGTTTGAGCATGTTTTTCGCACCGAAAATTTACCTCCTCCCAGTTATTCCAGAACGTGGCGGTTCCTATGGGATTCGCTCAGCCGACGATTTTTTATGTTTAATCCAATCGTTGAGGCTATCTTTAAGCTTTTGAATTTTTTCGATATCTCTTTTCGTTCTCTAAAAAAAAATAATTGCATTTTTTTTCAACCCTTTATATTTAAAAAATGGTAAGGGATGAAGAATTCTAAACCAAATGGTCACCTGCTCCCTACCTCAAAGAACAATTGAAAAAAAATTCAAAAAAATTCATTCAACACAAACCGCGAAAAACCGAAATGAATATCCACCTCCTTAATTTCCTTATGCTTTTAGTATGAATTGGACATATTATAACTTATTTAGTGATAGAACACTGAAAATAGACATTTTATACCGAGTTATGAGCTAAAAATTAGAAAAAATCTTATTTTCCGATTTCAAGTTTTTGTTCAATTTCTGCACTTTTATGTGAGGATTAGACATATTATAACTTATTTAGTCATAAAATGTTGAAAACAGTTATTTTAGACCAAGTTATGAGCTAAAAGTATGAAATAATCTTATTTTCCGATTTAAAGTTTTTTTTTCAATTTCTGCACTTTTATGTGTGAATTGGACATATTATAACTTTTTTAGTGATAAAATTCTGAAAATAGACATTTTAGACCAAGTTAATAGCTAAATATTAGAAATAATCTTATTTTCCGATTTGAAGTTTTTGTTCAATTTCTGCACTTTTATGTGAGGATTAGACATATTATAACTAATTTAGTCATAAAATGTCGAAAACAGACATTTTAGACCAAGTTATGAGCTAAAAATATGAAATAATCTTATTTTCCGATTTTAAGTTTTTGTTCAATTTCTGCACTTTTATGTGTGAATTGGACATGTTATAACTTATTTAGTCATAAAATTCTGAAAATAGACATTTCAGACCAAGTTAATAGCTAAATATTAGAAATAATCTTATTTTCCGATTTTAAGTTTTTGATCAATTTCTGCACTTTTATGAGTGGTTTGGACATTTTATTTATTATTTAGTCATAAAATGTTGAAAACAGACATATTAGACCAGGTTTATGAGCTAAAAATATGAAATAATCTTATTTTCCGATTCTAAGTTTTTGTTCAATTTCTGCACTTTTATGTGTGGATTAGACATATTATAACTTATTTAGTCATAAAATGTTGAAAACAGACAGTTTAGACCAAATTATGAGCTAAAAGTATGAAATAATCTTATTTTCCGATTTTAAGTTTTTGCTCAATTTCTGCACTTTTATGTGAGGATCTGACATATTATAACTTATTTAGTCATAAAATGTCGAAAACAGACATTTTAGACCAAATTATGAACTAAAAATATGAAATAATCTAAACTAAATAAGCTATAATATGTCTAATCCACACATAAAAGTGCAGAAATTGAAAAAAAACTTTAAATCGGAAAACAAGATTATTTCTAACTTTTAGCTCTTAACTTGGTCTAAAATATCTGTTTTCAACAATTTATGACTAAATAAGCTATAATATGTCTAATCCACACATAAAAGTGCTGAAATTGAAAAAAAACTTTAAATCGGAAAACAAGATTATTTCTAATTTTTAGCTCTTAACTTTGTCTAAAATATCTGTTTTCAACATTTTATGACTTAATAAGCTATAATATGTCTAATCCACACATAAAAGTGCAGAAATTTAAAAAAAACTTTAAATCGGAAAACAAGATTATTTCTAATTTTTAGCTCTTAACTTTGTCTAAAATATCTGTTTTCAACATTTTATGACTTAATAAGCTATAATATGTCTAATCCACACATAAAAGTGCAGAAATTGAAAAAAAACTTTAAATCGGAAAACAAGATTATTTCTAATTTTTAGCTCTTAACTTGGTCTAAAATATCTGTTTTCAACATTTTATGACTAAATAAGCTATAATATGTCTAATCCACACATAAAAGTGCAGAAATTGAAAAAAAACTTTAAATCGGAAAACAAGATTATTTCTAATTTTTAGCTCTTAACTTGGTCTAAAATATCTGTTTTCAACATTTTATGACTAAATAAGCTATAATATGTCTAATCCACACATAAAAGTGCAGAAATTGAAAATAAACTTGAAATCGGAAAACAAGATTATTTCTAATTTTTAGCTCTTAACTTGGTATAAAATATCTGTTTTCAACATTTTATGACTAAATAAGCTATAATATGTCTAATCCACACATAAAAGTGCAGAAATTGAAAAAAAACTTTAAATCGGAAAACAAGATTATTTCTAATTTTTAGCTCTTAACTTGGTCTAAAATATCTGTTTTCAACATTTTATGACTAAATAAGCTTTAATATGTCTAATCCACACATAAAAGTGCAGAAATTGAAAAGAAACTTGAAATCGGAAAACAAGATTATCTCTAATTTTTAGCTCTTAACTTGGTCTAAAATATCTATCTGTTTTCAACATTTTATGACTAAATAAGCTATAATATGTCTAATCCACACATAAAAGTGAATAAATTGAACAAAAACTTTAAATCGGAAAACAAGATTATTTCTAATTCTTAGCTCTTAACTTGGTCTAAAATATCTGTTTTCAACATTTTATGACTAAATAAGCTATAATATGTCTAATCCACACATAAAAGTGAATAAATTGAACAGAAACTTTAAATCGGAAAACAAGATTATTTCTAATTTTAAGCTCTTAACTTGGTCTAAAATATCTGTTTTCAACATTTTATGACTAAATAAGCTATAATATGTCTAATCCACACATAAAAGTGAATAAATTGAACAAAAACTTTAAATCGGAAAACAAGATTATTTCTAATTTTCAGCTCTTAACTTGGTCTAAAATATGTTTTCAACATTTTATGACTAAATAAGCTATAATATGTCTATCCACACATAAAAGTGAATAAATTGAACAAAATCTTGAAATCTGAAAACAAGATTATTTCTAATTTTTAGCTCTTAACTTGGTCTAAAATATCTGTTCTCAACATTTTATGACTAAATAAGCTATAATATGTCTAATCCACACATAAAAGTGAATAAATTGAACAAAATCTTGAAATCTGAAAACAAGATTATTTCTAATTTTTAGCTCTCAACTTGGTCTAAAATATCTGTTTTCAACATTTTATGACTAAATAAGCTATAATATGTCTAATCCACACATAAAAGTGAATAAATTGAACAAAAACTTGAAATCTGAAAACAAGATTATTTCTAATTTTTAGCTCTTAACTTGTTCGAAAATATCTGTTTTCAACATTTTATGACTAAATAAGCTATAATATGTCTAATCCACACATAAAAGTGAATAAATTGAACAAAAACTTGAAATCTGAAAACAAGATTATTTCTAATTTTTAGCTCTTAACTTGGTCTAAAATATCTGTTTTCAACATTTTATGACTAAATAAGCTATAATATGTCTAATCCACACATAAAAGTGAATAAATTGAACAAAAACTTGAAATCTGAAAACAAGATTATTTCTAATTTTTAGCTCTAAACTTGGTCTAAAATATCTGTTTTTAACATTTTATGACTAAATAAGCTATAATATGTCTAATCCACACATAAAAGTGAATAAATTGAACAAAAACTTGAAATCTGAAAACAAGATTATTTCTGATTTTTAGCTCTTAACTTGGTCTAAAATATCTGTTTTCAACATTTTATGACTAAATAAGCTATAATATGTCTAATCCACACATAAGAGTGAATAAATTGAACAAAAACCTTATATCGGAAAACAGGATTATTTCTAATTTTTAGCTCTTAACTTGGTCTAAAATATCTGTTTTCAACATTTTATGACTAAATAAGCTATAATATGTCTAATCCACACATAAAAGTGAATAAATTGAACAAAAACTTGAAATCTGAAAACAAGATTATTTCTAATTTTTAGCTCTTAACTTGGTCTAAAATATCAGTTTTCAACATTTTATGACTAAATAAGCTATAATATGTCTAATCCACACATAAAAGCGAATAAATTGAACAAATACTTGAAATCTGAAAACAAGATTATTTCTAATTTTTAGCTCTTAACTTGGTCTAAAATATCTGTTTTCAACATTTTATGACTAAATAAGCTATAATATGTCTAATCCACACATAAAAGTGAATAAATTGAACAAAAACTTGAAATCTGAAAACAAGATTAAAAATATCTGTTTTCAACATTTTATGACTAAATAAGCTATAATATGTCTAATCCACACATAAAAGTGCAGAAATTGAAAAGAAAATTGAAATCGGAAAACAAGATTATTACTAATTTTTAGCTCTTAACTTGGTCTAAAATATCTGTTTTCAACATTTTATGACTAAATAAGCTATAATTTGTCTAATCCACACATAAAAGTGCAGAAATTGAAAAAAAACTCTAAATCGGAAAACAAGATTATTTCTAATTTTTAGCTCTTAACTTGGTCTAAAATATCTGTTTCCAACAATTTATGACTAAATAAGCTATAATATGTCTAATCCACACATAAAAGTGCAGAAATTGAAAAAAAACTTTAAATCGGAAAACAAGATTATTTCTAATTCTTAGCTCTTAACTTGGTCTAAAATATCTGTTTTCAACATTTTATGACTTAATAAGCTATAATATGTCTAATCCACACATAAAAGTGCAGAAATTGAAAAAAAAACTTTAAATTGGAAAACAAGATTATTTCTAATTTTTAGCTCTTAACTTGGTCTAAAATATCTGTTTTCAACATTTTATGACTAAATAAGCTATAATATGTCTAATCCACACATAAAAATGCAGAAATTGAAAAAAAACTTTAAATCGGAAAACAAGATTATTTCTAATTTTTAGCTCTTAACTTGGTCTAAAATATCTGTTTTCAACATTTTATGACTAAATAAGCTATAATATGTCTAATCCACACATAAAAGTGCAGAAATTGAAAAGAAACTTGAAATCGGAAAACAAGATTATTTCTAATTTTTAGCTATTAACTTGGTCTCAAATATCTGCTTTCAACATTTTATGACTAAATAAGCTACAATATGTCTAATCCACACATAAAAGTGCAGAAATTGAAAAAAAACTTTAAATCGGAAAACAAGATTATTTCTAATTTTTAGCTCTTAACTTGGTCTAAAATATCTGTTTTCAACATTTTATGACTAAAAAAGCTATAATATGTCTAATCCACACATAAAAGTGCAGAAATTGAAAAAAAACTTTAAATCGGAAAACAAGATTATTTCTAATTTTTAGCTATTAACTTGGTCTCAAATATCTGTTTTCAACATTTTATGACTAAATAAGCTACAATATGTCTAATCCACACATAAAAGTGCAGAAATTGAAAAAAAACTTTAAATCGGAAAACAAGATTATTTCTAATTTTTAGCTCTTAACTTGGTCTAAAATATCTGTTTTCAACATTTTATGACTAAAAAAGCTATAATATGTCTAATCCACACATAAAAGTGCAGAAATTGAAAAAAAACTTTAAATCGGAAAACAAGATTATTTCTAATTTTTAGCTCTTAACTTGGTCTAAAATATCTGTTTCCAACATTTTATGACTAAATAAGCTATAATATGTCTAATCCACACATAAAAGTGCAGAAATTGAAAAAAAACTTTAAATCGGAAAACAAGATTATTTCTAATTCTTAGCTCTTAACTTGGTCTAAAATATCTGTTTTCAACATTTTATGACTAAATAAGCTATAATATGTCTAATCCACACATAAAAGTGCAGAAATTGAAAAAAAACTTCAAATCGGAAAACAAGATTATTTCTAATTTTTAGCTCTTAACTTGGTCTAAAATATCTGTTTTCAACATTTTATGAATAAATAAGCTATAATATGTCTAATCCACACATAAAAGTGCAGAAATTGAAAAAAAACTTGAAATCGGAAAACAAGATTATTTCTAATTTTTAGCTCCTAACTTGGTCTAAAATATCTGTTTTCAACATTTTATGACTTAATAAGCTATAATAT
>CAUEHI010000527.1:5000-68829 GCA_958507055.1 Crioceris asparagi
GTCATAAAATGTCGAAAACAGACATTTTAGACCAAGTTATGAGCTAAAAATATGAAATAATCTTATTTTCCGATTTTAAGTTTTTGTTCAATTTCTGCACTTTTATGTGTGGATTGGACATATTATAACTTATTTATTCATAAAATGTTGAAAACAGACATTTTAGACCAAGTTATGAGCTAAAAGTATGAAATAATCTTATTTTCCGATTTAAAGTTTTTTTTCAATTTCTGCACTTTTATGTGTGGACATATTATAACTTATTTAGTGATAAAACTCTGAAAATAGACAATTTAGACCGAGTTATGAGCTAAAAATTAGAAATAATCTTATTTTCCAATTTCAAGTTTTTGTTCAATTTCTGCACTTTTATGTGAGGATTAGACATATTATAAAATAATTAGTCATAAAATGTCGAAAACAGACATTTTAGACCAAGTTATGAGCTAAAAATATGAAATAATCTTATTTTCCAATTTCAAGTTTTTGTTCAATTTCTGCACTTTTATGTGAGGATTAGACATATTATAAAATAATTAGTCATAAAATGTCGAAAACAGACATTTTAGACCAAGTTATGAGCTAAAAATATGAAATAATCTTATTTGCCGATTTTAAGTTTTTGTTCAATTTCTGCACTTTTATGTGTGGATTGGACATATTATAACTTATTTAGTCATAAAATGTTGAAAATAGACATTTTAGACCAAGTTAAGAGCTAAATATTAGAAATAATCTTATTTTCCGATTTTAAGTTTTTGTTCAAATTCTGCACTTTTATGTGTGGATTGGACATATTATAACTTATTTAGTCATAAAATGTTGAAAACAGACATTTTAGACCAAGTTATGAGCTAAAAGTATGAAATAATCTTATTTTCCGATTTAAAGTTTTTTTTCAATTTCTGCACTTTTATGTGTGAATTCGACATATTATAACTTATTTAGTGATAAAACTCTGAAAATAGACATTTTAGACCGAGTTATGAGCTAATAATTAGAAATAATCTTATTTTCCAATTTCAAGGTTTTGTTCAACTTCTGCACTTTTATGTGAGGATTAGACATATTATAACTTTTTTAGTCATAAAATGTCGCAAACAGACATTTTAGACCAAGTTATGAGTTAAAAATTAGAAATAATCTGATTTTCCGATTTTAAGTTTTTGTTCAATTTCTGCACTTTTATGTGTGGTTTGAACATATTATAACTTATTTAGTCATAAAACTCTGAAAATAGACATTTTAGACCAAGTTAAGAGCTAAATATTAGAAATAATCCTATTTTCCGATTTTAAGTTTTTCGTTCAATTTCTGCACATTTATGTGTGGTTTGAACATATTATAACTTATTTAGTCATAAAATGTTGAAAACAGACATTTTAGACCCAGTTATGAGCTAAAAGTATGAAATAATCTTATTTTCCGATTTAAAGTTTTTTTTCAATTTCTGCACTTTTATGTGTGAATTGGACATATTATAACTTATTTAGTGATAAAACTCTGAAAATAGACATTTTAGACCGAGTTATGAGCTAAAAATTAGAAATAATCTTATTTTCCAATTTCAAGTTTTTGTTCAATTTCTGCACTTTTATGTGAGGATTAGACATATTATAAAATAATTAGTCATAAAATGTCGAAAACAGACATTTTAGACCAAGTTATGAGCTAAAAATATGAAATAATCTTATTTGCCGATTTCAAGTTTTTGTTCAATTTCTGCACTTTTATGTGTGGATTGGACATATTATAACTTATTTAGTCATAAAATGTTGAAAATAGACATTTTAGACCAAGTTAAGAGCTAAATATTAGAAATAATCTTATTTTCCGATTTTAAGTTTTTGTTCAAATTCTGCACTTTTATGTGTGGATTGGACATATTATAACTTATTTAGTCATAAAATGTTGAAAACAGACATTTTAGACCAAGTTATGAGCTAAAAGTATGAAATAATCTTATTTTCCGATTTAAAGTTTTTTTTTCAATTTCTGCACTTTTATGTGTGAATTCGACATATTATAACTTATTTAGTGATAAGACTCTGAAAATAGACATTTTAGACCGAGTTATGAGCTAATAATTAGAAATAATCTTATTTTCCGATTTCAAGGTTTTGTTCAACTTCTGCACTTTTATGTGAGGATTAGACATATTATAACTTTTTTAGTCATAAAATGTCGCAAACAGACATTTTAGACCAAGTTATGAGCTAAAAATATGAAATAATCTTATTTTCCGATTTTAAGTTTTTGTTCAATTTCTGCACTTTTATGTGTGGATTGGACATATTATAACTTATTTAGTCATAAAATTCTGAAAATAGACATTTTAGACCAAGTTAAGAGCTAAATATTAGAAATAATATTATTTTCCGATTTTAAGTTTTTGTTCAATTTCTGCACTTTTATGTGTGGATTGGACATATTATAACTTATTTAGTCATAAAATGTTGAAAACAGATATTTTGGACCAAGTTATGAGCTAAAAGTATGAAATAATCTTATTTTCCGATTGAAAGTTTTTTCTCAATTTCTGCACTTTTATGTGTGAATTGGACATATTATAACTTATTTAGTCATGAAATGCTGAAAATAGACATTTTAGACCAAGTAAAGAGCTAAAAATTATAAATAATCTTATTTTCCGATTTCAAGTTTTTGTTCAATTTCTGCACTTTTATGTGAGGATTAGACATATTATAACTTATTTAATCATAAAATGACGAAAACAGACATTTTAGACCAAGTTATGTGCTGAAAATATGAAATATTCTTATCTTCCGATTTTAAGTTTTTGTTCAATTTCTGCACTTCTATGTGTGAATTGGACATATTATAAGTTATTTAGTGATAAAACTCTGAAAATAGACATTTTAGACCGAGTTATGAGCTAGAAATTAGAAATAATCTTATTTTCCGATTTCAAGTTTTTGTTCAATTTCTGCACTTTTATGTGAGGATTAGACATATTATAACATATTTAGTCATATTTCATCGCAATCAAATATTTTTTTTATTTATTCGGTAGTTTTTAATATCTTCTCATTACAAATTTACGGCATTGAAACTCGCATGTTTCAACCGTTATTATTATATTGGAGAAAACGTCCAGGTTTGAATTTCCATATCTCGGTTATGGTAGGTCCTAGAGGGTTGATTTTTTTTTCAAAATATTCTTTGGACTCTTTTAAAACTTTCACTCAATCATACTAGGGCTCTATCTCTAATATTTCGGGTAGCTCATCACTGGTCGAAAATAAGCTTGCTTCTTGCACACTTCTACAATATGACTTTTAATATCTCAAAAACGAAAAAAGATATTCAAAATTGGAAAAAAATTTTCTTGTTCGCTCTATTTTCTTTAATAAGTGTTTGAAATTTCATAGCGATCGGATAATTCCTTCTATTTTTTTTCGGGAATTAACATTTGATTCTTTGTCAAATTGTCTTACTACACTTGCTACACTTTTCAGACTTTGCCAGTTTGACTTCAAATATATCTGAAACGGTTTGAGATATTCTAAGTCAGTAAAATCACCTCTAATTGATTGACATTTTTGAATCAGTGTACAAAATTTCATTGTCGTCGAACAATTTCTTCTAATTATTTAGGAATTTTAAATATGATTGTGTCTGGTATGAGCAAGTTAAAATACTAGAAATAATCTTATTTTCCGATTTTAAGTTTTTGTTAAATTTCTGCACTTTTATGTGTGGATTAGACTTATTATAACCAAATTATGAGCTAAAAGTATGAAATAATCTTATTTTCCGATTTTAAGTTATTGTTCAATTTCTGCACTTTTATGTGTGAATTGGACATATTATAACTTATTTAGTCATAGAATTCTGAAAATAGACATTTTAGACCAAGTAAAGACCTAAAAATTATAAATAATCTTATTATCCGATTTTAAGTTTTTGTTCAATTTCTGCACTTTTATGTGTGAATTGGACATATTATATATTATTTAGTCATAAAATGTTGAAAACAGGCATTTTAGACCAAGTTAAGGGCTAGATATTAGAAATAATCTTATTTTCCGATTTTAAGTTTTTGCTCAATTTCTGCATTTTTATGAGTGAATTGGACATAACTTATTTAGTCATGAAATGCTGAAAACAGACATTTTAGACCAAGTAAAGAGCTAAAAATTATAAATAATCTTATTTTCCGACTTTCAGTTTTTGTTCAATTTCTGCACTTTTATGTGTGAATTGGACATATTATAACTTATTTAGTCATAAAATTCTGAAATGTCTATTTTCAGAGTTTTATCACTAAATAAGTTATAATATGTCCAATTCATACTAAAAGCATAAGGAAATTAAGGAGGTGGATATTCATTTCGGTTTTTCTCGGTTTGTGTTGAATGCATTTTTTTGAATTTTTTTTTAAATGTTTTTTGAGGTAGGGAGCAGATGACCAGCCGGCTTAGAATTCTTCATCCCTTACCATTTTTTAAATATAAAGGGTTGAAAAAAAATGCAATTTTTTTTTTGAGAGAACGAAAAGAGACATCGAAAAAATTCAAAAGCTTAAAGATAGCCTCAACGATGGGATTAAACAGTAAAAATCGTCGGCTGCGCGAATCCCATAGGAACCGCCACGTTCTGGAATAACTGGGAGGGGGTAAATTTTCGGTGCGAAAAACATGCTCAAACGGGACATTCAATCAATCTATGAAGCCATGAAAATATCTCAGAATTTTTTAGTCCATTACAAAGCTGATAAAATCTGTCGTACTATAAGCTAGGTTTTTTCTCAAATATCCCTTTCATAAGGGCGCTACTAGCGTTTAAATTTGAGGGATGAAATCTCTGAATTTTATCACAAGTTTCAAACAAGTAAAAAACGTTCGAATTTGAAATCTTATATCTCGGTTATGGTAGGTCCTAGAGGGTTGATTTTGTTTTCAAAACATTATTTGGACATTTCTTAAACTTTCATTCACTCATACTAGGGCTCTATCTCTAATATTTCGGGTAGCTCATCACTGGTCGAAAATAAGCTTGCTTCCTGCACACATCTACAATATGACTTTTAATATCTCAAAAACGAAAAAAGATATTCAAAATTGGAAAAAACGTTCTTGATCGCTCTATTTTCTTTAATAAGTGTATGAAATTTCATCGCGATCGGATAATTCCTTCTATTTTTTTTTCAAAGTGCAGAAATTGATAAAAACTTTAAATCGGAAAATAAGATTATTTCATACTTTTAGCTCATAACTTGGTCTAAAATGTCTGTTTTCAACATTTTTTGACTAAATAAGTTATAATATGTCCAATCCACACATAAAAGTGCAGAAATTGAGCAAAAACATGAAATCGGAAAAAAAGATTATTTCTTTAGCTCTTAACTTGGTCTAAAATATCTATTTTCAGAATTTTATGACTAAATAAGTTATAATATGTCCAATTAACACATAAAAGAGCAGAAATTGAACAAAAACTTAAAATCGGAGAATAAGATTATTTATAATTTTTAGCTCTTTACTTGGTCTAAAATGTCTTTTTTCAGAATTCTATGACTAAATAAGTTATATGTCCAATTCACACATAAAAGTGCAGAAATTGAACAAAAACTTAAAATCGGAAAATAAGATTATTTCATATTTTTAGCTCATAACTTGGTCTAAAATGTTTGTTTTCGACATTTTATGACTAAATAAGTTATAATATGTCTAATCCTCACATAAAATTGCAGAAATTGAACAAAAACTTGAAATCGGAAAATAAGATTATTTCTAATTTTTAGCTGATAACTCGCTCTAAAATGTCTATTTTCAGAGTTTTATCACTAAATAAGTTATAATATGTCCAATCCACACATAAAAGTGCAGAAATTGAACAAAAACTTAAAATCGGTATATAAGATTATTTATAATTTTTAGCTCTTTACTTGGTCTAAAAAGTCCGTTTTCAGCATTTCATGACTAAATAAGTTATAATAAGTCCAATTCACACATAAAAGTGCAGAAATTGAGCAAAAACTTAAAATCGGAAAATAAGATTATTTCTAATATTTAGCTCTTAACTTGGTCTAAAATTTCTATTTTCAGAATTTTATGAATAAATAAGTTATAATATGTCCAATTCACACATAAAAGTGCAGAAATTGAACAAAAACTTAAAATCGGAAAATAAGATTATTTCATATTTTTAGCTCATAACTTGGTCTAAAATGTCTGTTTTCGACATTTTATGACTAAATAAGTTATAATATGTCCAATCCACACATAAAAGTGCAGAAATTGAGCAAAAACTTAAAATCGAAAAATAAGATTATTTCTAATATTTAGCTCTTAACTTGGTCTAAAATGTCTATTTTCAGAATTTTATGACTAAATAAGTTATAATATGTCCAATTCACACATAAAAGTGCAGAAATTGAACAAAAACTTAAAATCGGAAAATAAGATTATTTCATATTTTTAGTTCATAACTTGGTCTAATATGTCTGTTTTCAACATTTTATGACTAAATAATATATAATATGTCCTAAACACACATAAAAGTGCAGAAATTGAGCAAAAACTTAAAATCGGAAAATAAGATTATTTCTAATATTTAGCTCTTAACTTGGTCTAAAATATCTATTTTCAGAATTTTATGACTAAATAAGTTATAATATGTCCAATTAACACATAAAAGAGCAGAAATTGAACAAAAACTTAAAATCGGAGAATAAGATTATTTATAATTCTTAGCTCTTTACTTGGTCTAAAATGTCTTTTTTCAGAATTCTATGACTAAATAAGTTATAATATGTCCAATTCACACATAAAGGTGCAGAAATTGAACAAAAACTTAAAATCGGAAAATAAGATTATTTCATATTTTTAGCTCATAACTTGGTCTAAAATGTTTGTTTTCGACATTTTATGACTAAATAAGTTATAATATGTCTAATCCTCACATAAAATTGCAGAAATTGAACAAAAACTTGAAATCGGAAAATAAGAGTATTTCTAATTTTTAGCTGATAACTTGGTCTAATATGTCTGTTTTCAACATTTTATGACTAAATAATATATAATATGTCCAAACCACACATAAAAGTGCAGAATTTGAGCAAAAACTTGAAATCGGAAAATAAGATTATTTTTAATATTTAGCTCATAACTTGGTCTAAAATGTCTATTTTCAGAATTTTATGATAGAATAAGTTATAATATGTCCAATTCACACATAAAAGTGCAGAATTTGAACAAAAACATAAAATCGGAAAATAAGATTATTTCATATTTTTAGCTCATAATTGGTCTAAAATGTCTGTTTTCGACATTTTATGACTAAATAAGTTATAATATGTCTAATCCTCACATAAAAGTGCAGAAATTGAACAAAAACTTGAAATCGGAAAATAAGATTTTTTCTTATTTTTAGCTCATAACTCGGTCTAAAATGTCTATTTTCAGAGTTTTATCACTAAATAAGTTATAATATGTCCAATTCATACTAAAAGCATATGGAAATTGAGGAGGTGGATATTCATTTCGGTTTTTCTCGGTTTGTGTTGAATGAATTTTTTTGAATTTTTTTTTTAAATGTTCTTTGAGGTAGGGAGCAGATGACCAGCCGGTTTAGAATTCTTCATCTCTTACCATTTTTTAAATATAGAGGGTTGAAAAAAAATGCAATTATTTTTTTTAGAGAACGAAAAGAGATATCGAAAAAATTCAAAAGCTTAAAGATAGCCTCAACGATGGGATTAAACATAAAAAATCGTCGGCTGCGCGAATCCCATAGGAACCGCCACGTTCTGGAATAACTGGGAGGGGGTAAATTTTCGGTGCGAAAAACATGCTCAAACGGGACATTCAATCAATCTATGAAGCCATGAAAATATCTCATAATTTTTTAATCCATTACAAAGCTGATAAAATATTTCGTGCTATAAGCTAGGTTTTTTCTCAAAAATCCCTTTAATAAGGGCGCTACGAGCGTTTAAATTTGAGGGATGAAATTTCTGAATTTTATCACAAGTTTCAATCAAGTAAAGAACGTTCGAATTTGAAATTTTATATCTCGGTTATGGTAGGTCCTAGAGGGTTGATTGTTTTTTCAAAACATTATTTGGACATATCTTAAACTTTCATTCACTCATACTAGGGCTCTATCTCTAATATTTCGGGTAGCTCATCACTGGTCGAAAATAAGCTTGCTTCCTGCACACTTCTACAATATGACTTTTAATATCTCAAAAACGAAAAAATATATTCAAAATTGGAAAAAACGATCTTGATCGCTCTATTTTCTTGAATAATTGTATGAAATTTCATCGCGATCGGATAATTCCTTCTATTTTTTTCGGAAATAAACCTTTGATAATTAAGATTCTTTGTCAAATTGTCTTGCTACACTATTCAGACTTTGCCAGTTTGACTTCAAATATCTCTGAAACGGTTTGAGATATTCTAAATCAGTAAAATCACCTCTAATTGATTGACAATTTTGAATCAGTGTACAAAATTTCATTGTCATCGAACAATTTCTTCTAATTATTTGGGAATTTTAAATATGATTGTGTCTGGTATGAGCAAGTTAAAATATTAGAAATAATCTTATTTTCCAATTTTACGTTTTTGTTAAATTTCTGCACTTTTATGTATGGATTAGACATATTATAACCAAATTATGAGCTAAAAGTATGGAATAATCTTATTTTCCGATTTAAAGTTTTTTTCAATTTCTGCACTTTTATGTGTGAATTGGACATATTATAACTTATTTAGTGATAAAACTCTGAAAATTGACATTTTAGACCGAGTTATGAGCTAAAAATTAGAAATAATCTTATTTTCCGATTTCAAGTTTTTGTTCAATTTCTGCACTTCTATGTGAGGATCAGACATATTATAACTTATTTAGTCATGAAATGCTGAAAACAGACATTTTAGAGCAAGTAAAGAGCTAAAAATTATAAATAAGCATATTTTCCAATTTTAAGTTTTTGTTCAATTTCTGCACTTTTATGTGTGAATTGGACATATTATAACTTATTTAGTCATAGAATTCTGAAAATAGACATTTTAGACCCAAGTAAAGAGCTAAAAATTATAAATAATCTTATTCTCCGATTTTAAGCTTTTGATCAATTTCTGCACTTTTATGTGTGAATTGGACATTTTATATATTATTTAGTCATAAAATGTTGAAAACAGGCATTTTAGACCAAGTTAAGAGCTAGATATTAGAAATAATCTTATTTTCCGATTTAAGTTTTTGCTCAATTTCTGCATTTTTATGAGTGAATTGGACTTATAACTTATTTAGTCATGAAATGCTGAAAACAGACATTTTAGACCAAGTAAAGAGCTAAAAATTATAAATAATCTTATTTTCCGATTTCAAGTTTTTCTTCAATTTCTGCACTTTTATGTGAGGATCAGACATATTATAACTTATTTAGTCATAAAATGTCGAAAACAGACATTTTAGACCAAGTTATGAGCTAAAAATTATAAATAATCTTATATTCCGATTTTAAGTTTTTCTTCAATTTCTGCACTTTTATGTGTGAATTGGACATATTATAACTTATTTAGTCATAAAATTCTGAAAATAGATATTTTAGACCAAGTAAGAGCTAAATATTAGAAATAATCTTTTTTTCCGATTTTAAGTTTTTGCTCAATTTCTGCACTTTATGTGTGGATTGGACATATTATAACTTATTTAGTCATAAAAATGTTGAAAACAGACATTTTAGACCAAGTTATGAGCTAAAAGTATGAAATAATCTTATTTTCCGATTTAAAGTTTTTGTCCAATTTCTGCACTTTTATGTGTGAATTGGACATATTATAACTTATTTAGTCATATAATTCTGAAAATAGACATTTTAGAACAAGGCATGAGCTAAATATTAGAAATAATCTTATTTCCGATTTTAAGTTTTTGCTCAATCTCATCACTTTTACGTGTGGTTTGGACATATTATATATTATTTAGTCATAAAATGTTGAAAACAGACATATTAGACCAAGTTATGAGCTGAAAATATGTAATAATCTTATTTCAGATTTAAGTTTTTGTTCAATTTCTGTACTTTTTATGTGTGGATTGGACATACTATAACTTATTTAGTCATGAAATGTTGAAAACAGACATTCTAGACCAAGTTATGAGCTAAAAGTATGGAATAATCTTATTTTCCGATTTAAAGTTTTTTTCAATTTCAGCACTTTTATGTGTGAATTGGACATATTATAACTTATTTAGTGATAAAACTCTGAAAATTGACATTTTAGACCGAGTTATGAGCTAAAAATTAGAAATAATCTTATTTTCCGATTTCAAGTTTTTGTTCAATTTCTGCACTTCTATGTGAGGATCAGACATATTATAACTTATTTAGTCAAGAAATGCTGAAAACAGACATTTTAGAGCAAGTAAAGAGCTAAAAATTATAAATAAGCATATTTTCCAATTTTAAGTTTTTGTTCAATTTCTGCACTTTTATGTTTGGTTTGGACATATTATATATTATTTAGTCATAAAATGTTGAAAACTGGCATTTTAGACCAAGTTAAGAGCTAGATATTAGAAATAATCTTATTTTCCGATTTTAAGTTTTTGCTCAATTTCTGCATATTTATGAGTGAATTGGACTTATTATAACTTATTTAGTCATGAAATGCTGAAAACAGACATTTTAGACCAAATAAAGAGCTAAAAATTATAAATAATCTTATTTTCCGATTTTAAGTTTTTGTTCAATTTCTGCAATTTTATGTGTGGATTGGACATATTATAATTTATTTAGTCACAAAATGTTGAAAACAGACATTTTAGACCAAGTTATGAGCTAAACGTATGAAATAATATTATTTTCCGATTTTCAGTTTTTGCTCAATTTCTGCATTTTTATGAGTGAATTGGACTTATTATAACTTATTAAGTCATGAAATGCTGAAAACAGACATTTTAGACCAAGTAAAGAACTAAAAATTATAAATAATCTTATTTTCCGATTTTAAGTTTTTGTTCAATTTCTGCAATTTTATGTATGGATTGGACATATTATAATTTATTTAGTCATAAAATGTTGAAAACAGACATTTCAGACCAAGTTATGAGCTAAACGTATGAAATTATCTTATTTTCCGATTTTCAGTTTTTGTTCAATTTCTGCACTTTTATGTGTGAATTGGACATATTATAACTTATTTAGTCATAAAATTCTGAAAATAGACATTTTAGACCAAGTTAAGAGCTAAATATTAGAAATAATCTTATTTTCCGATTTTAAGTTTTTTCTCAATTTCTGCACTTTTATGCGTGGTTTGGACATATTATATATTATTTGGTCATAAAATGTTGAAAACAGACATATTAGACCAAGTTATGAGCTAAAAATATGAAATAATCTTATTAGCCGATTTTAAGTTTTTGTTCAATTTCTGCACTTTTACGTGTGGATTGGACATATTATAACTTATTTAGTCATAAAATGTTGAAAACAAACATTTTAGACCTAGTTATGAACTAAAAGTATGAAATAATCTTATTTTCCGATTTTAAGTTTTTGCTCAATTTCTGCAGTTTTATGTGTGGTTTGAACATATTATATATTATTTAGTCATAAAATGTTGAAAACAGACATATTAGACCAAGTTATGAGCTAAAAATTTGAAATATTCTTATTTTCCGATTTTAAGTTTTTGTTCAATTCCTGCACTTTTATGTGTGAATTAGACATATTATAAATTATTTAGTGATAAAACTCTGAAAATAGACATTTAAGACAGAGTTATGAGCTAAAAATAAGAAATAATCTTATTTTCCGATTTCAAGTTTTTGTTCAATTTCTGCACTTTTATGTGTGGGTTAGACATATTATAACTTATTTAGTCAAAAAATGTCGAAAACAGACATTTTAGACCAAGTTATGAGCTAAAAATATGAAATAATCTTATTTTCCGATTTTAAGTTTTTGTTCAATTTCTGCACTTTTATGTGTGAATTGGACATATTATAACTTATTTAGTCATAGAATTCTGAAAATAGACATTTTAGACCAAGTAAAGAGCTAAAAATTATAAATAATCTTATTCTCCGATTTTAAGATTCTGTTCAATTTCTGCACTTTTATGTGTGAATTGGACATATTATAACCAAATTATGAGCTAAAAGTATGAAATAATCTAATTTTCCGATTTTAAGTTTTTGTTCAATTTCTGCACTTTTATGTGTGAATTGGAGATATTATAACTTATTTAGTCATAGAATTCTGAAAATAGACATTTTAGACCAAGTAAAGAGCTAAAAATTATAAATAATCTTATTCTCCGATTTTAAGCTTTTGTTCAATTTCTGCACTTTTATGTGTGAATTGGACATTTTATATATTATTTAGTCATAAAATGTTGAAAACAGGCATTTTAGACCAAGTTAAGAGCTAGATATTAGAAATAATCTTATTTTCCGATTTTAAGTTTTTGCTCAATTTCTGCATTTTTATGAGTGAATTGGACTTATAACTTATTTAGTCATGAAATGCTGAAAACAGACATTTTAGACCAAGTAAAGAGCTAAAAATTATAAATAATCTTATTTTCCGATTTCAAGTTTTTCTTCAATTTCTGCACTTTTATGTGAGGATCAGACATATTATAACTTATTTAGTCATAAAATGTCGAAAACAGACATTTTAGACCAAGTTATGAGCTAAAAATTATAAATAATCCTATATTCCGATTTTAAGTTTTTCTTCAATTTCTGCACTTTTATGTGTGAATTGGACATATTATAACTTATTTAGTCATAAAATTCTGAAAATAGATATTTTAGACCAAGTTAAGAGCTAAATATTAGAAATAATCTTTTTTTCCGATTTTAAGTTTTTGCTCAATTTCTGCACTTTTATGTGTGGATTGGACATATTATAACTTATTTAGTCATAAAATGTTGAAAACAGACATTTTAGACCAAGTTATGAGCTAAAAGTATGAAATAATCTTATTTTCCGATTTAAAGTTTTTGTACAATTTCTGCACTTTTATGTGTGAATTGGACATATTATAACTTATTCAGTCATATAATTCTGAAAATAGACATTTTAGAACAAGGCATGAGCTAAATATTAGAAATAATCTTATTTTCCGATTTTAAGTTTTGCTCAATTTCATCACTTTTATGTGTGGTTTGGACATATTATATATTATTTAGTCATAAAATGTTGAAAACAGACATATTAGACCAAGTTATGAGCTAAAAATATGAAATAATCTTATTTTCCGATTTTAAGTTTTTGTTCAATTTCTGTACTTTTATGTGTGGATTGGACATACTATAACTTATTTAGTCATGAAATGTTGAAAACAGACATTTTAGACCAAGTTATGAGCTAAAAGTATGGAATAATCTTATTTTCCGATTTAAAGTTTTTTCAATTTCTGCACTTTTATGTGTGAATTGGACATATTATAACTTATTTAGTGATAAAACTCTGAAAATTGACATTTTAGACCGAGTTATGAGCTAAAAATTAGAAATAATCTTATTTTCCGATTTCAAGTTTTTGTTCAATTTCTGCACTTCTATGTGAGGATCAGACATATTATAACTTATTTAGTCATGAAATGCTGAAAACAGACATTTTAGAGCAAGTTAAGAGCTAAAAATTATAAATAAGCATATTTTGCAATTTTAAGTTTTTGTTCAATTTCTGCACTTTTATGTTTGGTTTGGACATATTATATATTATTTAGTCATAAAATGTTGAAAACTGGCATTTTAGACCAAGTTAAGAGCTAGATATTAGAAATAATCTTATTTTCCGATTTTAAGTTTTTGCTCAATTTCTGCATTTTTATGAGTGAATTGGACTTATTATAACTTATTTAGTCATGAAATGCTGAAAACAGACATTTTAGACCAAATAAAGAGCTAAAAATTATAAATAATCTTATTTTCCGATTTTAAGTTTTGTTCAATTTCTGCAATTTTATGTGTGGATTGGACATATTATAATTTATTTAGTCATAAAATGTTGAAAACAGACATTTTAGACCAAGTTATGAGCTAAACGTATGAAATAATATTATTTTCCGATTTTCAGTTTTTGCTCAATTTCTGCATTTTTATGAGTGAATTGGACTTATTATAACTTATTAAGTCATGAAATGCTGAAAACAGACATTTTAGACCAAGTAAAGAACTAAAAATTATAAATAATCTTATTTTCCGATTTCAAGTTTTTGTTCAATTTCTGCAATTTTATGTGTGGATTGGACATATTATAATTTATTTAGTCATAAAATGTTGAAAACAGACATTTTAGACCAAGTTATGAGCTAAACGTATGAAATAATCTTATTTTCCGATTTTCAGTTTTTGTTCAATTTCTGCACTTTTATGTGTGAATTGGACATATTATAACTTATTTAGTCATAAAAATTCTGAAAATAGACATTTTAGACCAAGTTAAGAGCTAAATATTAGAAATAATCTTATTTTCCGATTTAAGTTTTTCTCAATTTCTGCACTTTTATGCGTGGTTTGGACATATTATATATTATTTGGTCATAAAATGTTGAAAACAGACATATTAGACCAAGTTATGAGCTAAAAATATGAAATAATCTTATTAGCCGATTTTAAGTTTTTGCTCAATTTCTGCAGTTTTATGTGTGGTTTGAACATATTATATATTATTTAGTCATAAAATGTTGAAAACAGACATATTAGACCAAGTTATGAGCTAAAAATTTGAAATATTCTTATTTTCCGATTTTAAGTTATTGTTCAATTCCTGCACTTTTATGTGTGAATTAGACATATTATAAATTATTTAGTGATAAAACTCTGAAAATAGACATTTAAGACAGAGTTATGAGCTAAAAATAAGAAATAATCTTATTTTCCGATTTCAAGTTTTTGTTCAATTTCTGCACTTTTATGTGTGGGTTAGACATATTATAACTTATTTAGTCAAAAAATGTCGAAAACAGACATTTTAGACCAAGTTATGAGCTAAAAATATGAAATAATCTTATTTTCCGATTTTAAGTTTTTGTTCAATTTCTGCAATTTTATGTTTGGTTTGGACATATTATATATTATTTAGTCATAAAATGTTGAAAACAGACATATTAGACCAAGTTATGAGCTAAAAGTAAGAAATAATATTATTTTCCGATTTCAAGTTTTTGTTCAATTTCTGCACTTTCATGTGTGAATTGGACTTATTATAACTTATTTAGTTATGAAATGCTGAAAACAGACATTTAGACCAAGTAAAGAGCTAAAAATTATAAATAAGCATATTTTCCGATTTTAAGTTTTTGTTCAATTTCTGCACTTTTATGTTTGGTTTGGACATATTATATATTATTTAGTCATAAAATGTTGAAAACAGGCATTTCAGACCAAGTTAAGAGCTAGATATTAGAAATAATCTTATTTTCCGATTTTAAGTTTTTGCTCAATTTCTGCATTTTTATGAGTGAATTGGACTTATTATAACTTATTTAGTCATGAAATGCTGAAAACAGACATTTTAGACCAAGTAAAGAGCTAAAAATTATAAATAATCTTATTTTCCGATTTTAAGTTTTTGTTCAATTTCTGCAATTTTATGTGTGGATTGGACATATTATAATTTATTTAGTCATAAAATGTTGAAAACAGACATTTTAGACCAAGTTATGAGCTAAAAGTATGAAATAATCTTATTTTCCGATTTTCAGTTTTTGTTCAATTTCTGCACTTTTATGTGTGAATTGGACATATTATAACTTATTTAGTCATAAAATTAGAAATTTAGACCAAGTTAAGAGCTAAATATTAGAAATAATCTTATTTTCCGATTTTAAGTTTTTTCTCAATTTCTGCACTTTTATGTGTTGTTTGGACATATTATATATTATTTGGTCATAAAATGTTGAAAACAGACATATTAGACCAAGTTATGAGCTAAAAATTTGAAATATTCTTATTTTCCGATTTTAGGTTTTTGTTCAATTTCTGCACTTTTATGTGTGAATTGGACATATTATAACTTATTTAGTGATAAAAAACTGAAAATAGACATTTTAGACAGAGTTATGAGCTAAAAATTAGAAATAATCTTGTTTTCCGATTTCAAGTTTTTGTTCAATTTCTGCACTTTTATGTGAGGATTAGACATATTATAACTTATTTAGTCAAAAAATTCTGAAAATAGATATTTTAGATCTAGTTAAGAGCTAAATATTAGAAATAATCTTTTTTTCCGATTTAAAGTTTTTGTCCAATTTCTGCACTTTTATGTATGAATTGGACATATTATAACTTATTTAGTCATAAAATTCTGAAAATAGACATTTTAGACCAAGTTATGAGCTAAATATTAGAAATAATCTTATTTTCCGATTTTAAGTTTTTGCTCAATTTCTGCACTTTTATGTGTGGTTTGGACATATTATATATTATTTAGTCATAAAATGTTGAAAACAGACATATTAGACCAAGTTATGAGCTAAAAATATGAAATAATCTTATTTTCCGATTTTAAGTTTTTGTTCAATTTCTGCACTTTTATGTGTGGATTGGACATATTATAACTTATTTAGTCATGAAATGTTGAAAACAGACATTTTAGACCAAGTTATGAGCTAAAAGTATGGAATAATCTTATTTTCCGATTTAAAGTTTTTTTCAATTTCTGCACTTTTATGTGTGAATTGGACATATTATAACTTATTTAGTGATGAAACTCTGAAAATTGACATTTTAGACCGAGTTATGAGCTAAAAATTAGAAATAATCTTATTTTCCGATTTCAATTTTTTGTTCAATTTCTGCACTTTTATGTGAGGATCAGACATATTATAACTTATTTAGTCATAAAATGTCGAAAACAGACATTTTAGACCAAGTTATGAGCTAAAAATATCAAATAATCTTATTTTCCAATTTTAAGTTTTTGTTCAATTTCTGCACTTTTATGTGTGATTTGGACATATTATAACTTATTTAGTCATAAAATTCTGAAAATAGATATTTAGACCAAGTTAAGAGCTAAATATTAGAAATAATCTTATTTTCCGATTTTAAGTTTTTGCTCAATTTCTGCACTTTTATGTGTGGTTAGGACATATTATATATTATTTAGTCATAAAATGTTGAAAACGGACATATTAGACCAAAATTCGGCCATTGAGCTAAGAGATATATAGATAATACAGGTATAGAACCCAACACTTAAGAGGCCCAGTTACACATATAGCCATTACCAGATCATTCCAATAAATTTTAAAAACATGCATAGTGAAAAGGCCATCAAAATCCAGCGATAGAGTTCAGAAATATACAATTCTTAGGTACGGAACTCACCGCATAGAGTCTCACGGGAAATAAAAGTTAGGCTTTTTCTCTTCCCAAGGTCTATTACTAAATATTAAATTTTAAATATTTGTAAACAGTCTTGAGTATGGAACACTTCTACCTCAAAGTCCATCTCGCACGTATAATCAGTCCAAACACCAATCCAAATCCATCCACCAACAGAGAACAGCATAATTTCTCCTAGATATATATTCGAAATTCTCCGGTATAAAACCCTCCCATTTTGGTATTTTACTATTAATTAATTTGACTATTGCTATTTTCTTTGATAAAATTATAAATGGGAAATTATCAACTATGATTATAATAATAATATTACTTAGGCTAACATACAAATCTTGATTTAAAAAAATAATATGCTAATAGGTTGTTAACATATTATAAGCCCTACAAAACCCTACCGAAATGCGTATAGCATCTGCTTGTAAGACATGAACTCAATAATGAACCAAAATGTTCAACCTTAACAACAACTTCTGAATATACATACAAATGCAATACAAATAAACAAATAATAAAATGAAAACACAACAGAACTATAAATAAATCTACATAAATGTAAGAGTTCAACATATCATATACGAAATATTAAATATTTAAAAAGTTATTTTATAAACTCAAAATATGTTATAACTTCATAATAATTATATATGAAAAAATATTTATACACTCTAATTTGATGGATTTGTTCGAAAATGAATTAAAAAGAATAGCATCCACACAGGATTAGAACGCTGGTTTTTCGCTTGACAGGCGAGCATTTCTCCACTGGACCACCGTCGCCACAAATATTGTTGAACTGATATATAATATATCCAGCGTCGATATGGGGTTATTTCAATCATATCTCAAATTGTTTAAATATTCACAAATTGTTTCCTGTAAGTTAATAAAAAATAAAGTATGATGTACTCTAATATAATAATAACAACCAGAAAGAAAACTAACATCATATATAATGAGAAACGGTGAAAAAACGTGAATTGATTTGCCGTATATTAGGAAAGAGAATATATTAAAAGTAACCAAATTAATAGAAGGAATTATCCGATCGGGATGAAATTTCATAAACTTATTAAAGAAAATAGAGCGATCAAGAACGTTTTTTCCAATTTTGAATATCTTTTTTCGTTTTTGAGATATTAAAAGTCATATTGTAGAAGTGTGCAAGAAGCAAGCTTATTTTCGACCAGTGATGAGCTGCCCGAAATATTGGAGATAGGGGCATAGTATGAGTAAATGAAAGTTTAAGAAATCTCCAAATAATGTTTTGAAAAAAAAAAACAACCCTCTAGGACCTACCATAACCGAGATATGAAAATTCAAACCTGGACGTTTTCTCCAATATAATAATAACGGTTGATACATGCGAGTTTCAATGCCGAAATTTGTAATGAGAAGGTATTAAAAACTACCGAATAAATAGGAAAAAATATTTGATTGCGATGAAATTTTGAACATTGATTGAGAAATGTCAAGTTATCAGATGTGTTTTTTCCGATTTTGAATATCTCGAGCCGTTTTTGAGATATTAGAATGTTAATCGGCATTTATGCCTGCGCTACACTACATGCTCATACCAGACACAATCATATTTAAAATTCCCAAATAATTAGAAGAAATTGTTCTATGACAATGAAATTTTGTACACTGATTCAAAAATGTCAATCAATTAGAGGTGATTTTACTGATTTAGAATATCTCAAACTGTTTCAGATATATTTGAAGTCAAACTGGCAAAGTCTGAAAAGTGTAGCAAGTGTAGTAAGACAATTTGACAAAGAATCAAATGTTAATTCCCGAACAAAAATAGAAGGAATTATCCGATCGCTATGAAATTTCATACACTTATTAAAAAAAATAGAGCGATTAAGAACGTTTTTTCCAATTTTGAATATCTTTTTTCGTTTTTGAGATATTAAAAGTCATATTGTAGAAGTGTGCAGGAAGCAAGCTTATTTTCGACCAGTGATGAGCTACCCGAAATATTGGAGATAGGGGCATAGTATGAGTAAATGAAAGTTTAAGAAATGTCCAAATAATGTTTTGAAAAAAAACAACCCTCTAGGACCTACCATAACCGAGATATGAAAATTCAAACCTGGACGTTTTCTCCAATATAATAATAACGGTTGATACATGCGAGTTTCAATGCCGAAATTTGTAATGAGAAGGTATTAAAAACTACCGAATAAATAGAAAAAAATATTTGATTGCGATGAAATTCTGAGCATTGATTGAGAAATGTCAAGTTATCAGATGTGTTTTATCCGATTTTGAATATCTCGAGCCGTTTTTGAGATATTAGAATGTTAATCGGCATTTATGCCTGCGCTACACTACATGCTCATACCAGACACAATCATATTTAAAATTCCCAAATAATTAGAAGAAATTGTTCGATGACAATGAAATTTTGTACACTGATTTAAAAATGTCAATCAATTAGAGGTGATTTTATTGATTTAGAATATCTCAAACCGTTTCAGAGATATTTGAAGTCAAACTGGCAAAGTCTGAATAGTGTAGCAAGACAATTTGACAAAGAATCTTAATTATCAAATGTTTATTTCCGAATAAAAATAGAAGGAATTATCCGATCGCGATGAAATTTCATACACTTATTAAAGAAAATAGAGCGATCAAGAACGTCTTTTCCAATTTTGAATATATTTTTTCGTTTTTGAGATAATAAAAGTCATATTGTAGAAGTGTGCAGGAAGCAAGCTTATTTTCGATCATTGATGAGCTACCCGAAATATTAGGGATAGAGCCCTAGTATGACTAAATGAAAGTTTAAGAAATGTCCAAATAATGTTTTGAAAAAAAAATCAACCCTCTAGGACCTACCATAACCGAGATATAAAATTTCAAATTCGAACGTTTTTACTTGATTGAAACTTGTGATAAAATTCAGAAATTTCATCCCTCAACTTTAAACGCTTGTAGCGCCCTTATTAAAGGGATATTTTGAGAAAAAACCTAGCTTATAACACGAAAGATTTTGTCAGCTTTGTAAAGGATTAAAAAAGTCTGAGATATTTTCATAACTTCATAGATTGATTGAATGTCCCGTTTGAGCATGTTTTTCGCACCGAAAATTTACCCCCTCCCAGTTATTCCAGAACATGGCGGTTCCTATGGGATTCGTGCAGCCGACGATTTTTTATGTTTAATCCCTTCGTTGAGGCTATCTTTTAGCTTTTGAATTTTTCCGATATCTCTTTTCGTTCTCTCAAAAAAAAATAATTGCATTTTTTTTCAACCCTTTATATTTAAAAAATTGTAAGGGATGAAGAATTCTAAACCGATTGGTCATCTGCTCCCTACCTCAAAGATCATTTTAAAAAAATTTCAATAAAATTCATTCAACACAAACCGAGAAAACCGAAATGAATATCCACCTCCTTAATTTCCTTATGCTTTTAGTATGAATTGGACATCAATTTTTTGTTCAATTTCTGCACTTTTATGTGTGGGTTAGACATATTATAACCTATTTAGTCAAAAAATGTCGAAAACAGACATTTTAGACCAAGTTATGAGCTAAAAATATGAAATAATCTTATTTTCCGATTTTAAGTTTTTGTTCAATTTCTGCACTTTTATGTGTGGTTTGGACATATTATATATTATTTGGTCATAAAATGTTGAAAACAGACATATTAAACCAAGTTATGAGCTAATAATTTGAAATATTCTTATTTTCCGATTTTAAGTTTTTGTTCAATTTCTGCACTTTTATGCGTGAATTGGACATATTATAACTTATTTAGTGATAAAAAACTGAAAATAGACATTTTAGACAGAGTTATGAGCTAAAAATTAGAAATAATCTTGTTTTCCGATTTCAAGTTTTTGTTCAATTTCTGCACTTTTATGTGAGGATTAGACATATTATAACTTATTTAGTCAAAAAATGTCGAAAACAGACATTTTAGACCAAGTTATGAGCTAAAAATATGAAATAATCTTATTTTCCGATTTTAAGTTTTTGTTCAATTTCTGCACTTTTATGTGTGAATTGGACATATTATAACTTTTTTAGTCATAGAATTCTGAAAATAGACATTTTAGACCAAGTAAAGAGCTAAAAATTATAAATAATCTTAATCTCCGATTTTAAGTTTTTGTTCAATTTCTGGTGGTTAGGACATATTATATATTATTTAGTCATAAAATGTTGAAAACGGACATATTAGACCAAGTTATGAACTAGAAATATGGAATAATCTTATTTTCCGATTTTAAGTTTTTGTTCAATTTCTGCACTTTTATGTGTGAATTGGACATATTATAACTTATTTAGTCATAAAATTCTGAAAACTGGCATTTTAGACCAAGTTAAGAGCTAAATATTAGAAATAATCTTATTTTCCGATTTTAAGTTTTAGCTCAATTTCTGCACTTTTATGTGTGGATTGGACATATTATAACTTATTTAGTCATAAAATGTCGAAAACAGACATTTTAGACCAAGTTATGAGCTAAAAAAAATATGAAATAATCTTATTTTCCGATTTTAAGTTTTTGCACAATTTCTGCACTTTTATGTGTGAATTGGACTTATTATATTTTATTTAGTCATGAAATGCTGAAAACAGACATTTTAGACCAAGTAAAGAGCTAAAAATTATAAATAATCTTATTCTCCGATTTTAAGTTTTTGTTCAATATCTGCACTTTTATGTGTGAATTGGACAAATTATAACTTATTTAGTCATAAAATTCTGAAAATAGATATTTTAGACCAAGTTAAGAGCTAAATATTAGAAAAAATCTTATTTTCCGATTTTAAGGTTTTGCTCAATTTCTGCACTTTTATGTGTGAATTGGACTTATTATAATTTATTTAGTCATGAAATGCTGAAAACAGACATTTTAGACCAAGTAAAGAGCTAAAAATTATAAATAATCTTATTTTCCGATTTTAAGTTTTTGTTCATTTTCTGCACTTTTATGTGTGGATTGGACATATTATAACTTATTTAGTCATGAAATGCTGAAAACAGACATTTCAGGCCAAGTAAAGTGCTAAAAATTATAAATAATCTTATTTTCCGATTTTAAGTTCTTGTTCAATTTCTGCACTTTTATGTGTGGATTGGACATATTATAACTTATTTAGTGATAAAACTCTGAAAATAGACATTTTAGACCGAGTTATGAGCTAAAAATTAGAAATAATCTTATTAGTTATAAAATATATAAGTTGTAAAAAAGTAAAGCTAAAAATATATATTAAAACATCCCACTACCCCATAGTCCCACCCGCAAGTAGAACCAGTCCGAACGCCAACCCAAATCCAACCACAAAGAGAGAACAACATGAGAATCTGTACTACAACCCGCCACTTATAAGTATTCCCAGTCGTAGTGAGAGACTGTCACAAAACAGTCCAGTGACATACTACACACAAATATAGCGGAGAATCTACGAAAAATCAACCATAGAGCTAAGAGATATTTCTTCGGATAATACTGGTATAGAACGTTCCACTTAGAAGGACCAATTACACTTACAGACACTAATGTATCATTCCAATAAATTTTACAAACATGCTTGGTAAAAAGACCATCAAAATCTAGTCATAGAATTCGGAAATATACAATTTTCAGGTACGGAACCCACCACATAGAGTCCCAAGGTAAATAAAAGTTAGCCTTTTTCTTTTCTCGAGATCTAGTGAAAAAATACAATTTTTTATATAATATAATAAATAAAACTTAGTCTGGAACCCTTCTACCTCAGAGTCCTACTCGCACGTATAATCAATTCGAACAACAACCCAAATCCATCCACCAGGACAGAACAGCATGAGAATATCCCCTACATATGTCTTAGGGATTTTCCGGTATGGAACCCTCCACTTTTAAATCCCAGTCGTATTGACAGACTCTCACAAAACAGTCCGGTGACATACTACACACAAATAAAGCGGAAAATCCACGAAAATTCAGCCACAGACCTAAGAAATATTTGGATAATACAGGTATAGAACCCAACACTTAAGAGGCCCAGTTACACTTATAGCCATTAACAGATTATTCCAATAAATTTTCAAAACATGCATAGTGAAAAGGCCATCAAAATCCAGCCATAGAGTTCAGAAATATACAGCTCTTAGGTACGGAACACACCACATAGAGTCCCACGGGAAATAAAAGGTAGGCTTTTTCTTCCCAAAAGTCTAGTTTCAAATATTATTTTTATATAGTCATAAAAAGTCTTGAGTATGGAACCCTTTTACTACAGAGTCCTACACGCATGTATAATCAGTCGGAACACTAACCCAAATCCATCAGTCCGGTGACATACTACACACAAATATAGCGGAAAATCCACAAAAATTCGGCCATTGAGCTATGAGATATACAGATAATACAGGTATAGAACCCAACACTTAAGAGGCCCAGTTACACATATAGCCATTAACAGATCATTCCAATAAATTTTAAAAACATGCATAGTGAAAAGGCCATCAAAATCCAGCCATAGAGTTCAGAAATATACAATTCTTAGGTACGGAACTCACCGCATAGAGTCTCACGGGAAATAAAAGTTAAGCTTTTTCTCTTCCCAAGGTCTATTACTAAATATTAATTTTTAAATATTTGTAAACAGTCTTGAGTATGGAACTCTTCTACCTCAGAGTCCATCTCGCACGTATAATCAGTCCAAACACCAATCCAAATCCATCCACCAACAGAGAACAGCATAATTTCTCCTAGATATATATTCGAAATTCTCCGGTATAAAACCCTCCCACTTTGGTATTTTACTATTAATTAATTTGACTATTGCTATTTTCTTTGAAAAAATTATAAATGGGAAATTATCAACTATGATTATTATAATAATATTACTTAGGCTAACATACAAATCTTGATTTAAAAAAATAATATGCTAATAGGTTGTTAACATATTATAAGCCCTACAAAACCCTACCGAAATGCGTATAGCATCTGCTTGTAAGACATGAACTCAATAATGAACCAAAATGTTCAACCTTAACAACAACTTCTGAATATACATACAAATGCAATACAAATAAACAAATAATAAAATGAAAACACAACAGAACTATAAATAAATCTACATAAATGTAAGAGTTCAACATATCATATACGAAATATTAAATATTTAAAAAGTTATTTTATAAACTCAAAATATGTTATAACTTCATAATAATTATATATGAAAAAATATTTATACACTCTAATTTGATGGATTTGTTCGAAAATGAATTAAAAAGAATAGCATCCACACAGGATTAGAACGCTGGTTTTTCGCTTGACAGGCGAGCATTTCTCCACTGGACCACCGTCGCCACAAATATTGTTGAACTGATATATAATATATCCAGCGTCGATATGGGGTTATTTCAATCATATCTCAAATTGTTTAAATATTCACAAATTGTTTCCTGTAAGTTAATAAAAAATAAAGTATGATGTACTCTAATATAATAATAACAACCAGAAAGAAAACTAACATCATATATAATGAGAAACGGTGAAAAAACGTGAATTGATTTGCCGTATATTAGGAAAGAGAATATATTAAAAGTAACCAAATTAATAGAAGGAATTATCCGATCGGGATGAAATTTCATAAACTTATTAAAGAAAATAGAGCGATCAAGAACGTTTTTTCCAATTTTGAATATCTTTTTTCGTTTTTGAGATATTAAAAGTCATATTGTAGAAGTGTGCAAGAAGCAAGCTTATTTTCGACCAGTGATGAGCTGCCCGAAATATTGGAGATAGGGGCATAGTATGAGTAAATGAAAGTTTAAGAAATCTCCAAATAATGTTTTGAAAAAAAAAACAACCCTCTAGGACCTACCATAACCGAGATATGAAAATTCAAACCTGGACGTTTTCTCCAATATAATAATAACGGTTGATACATGCGAGTTTCAATGCCGAAATTTGTAATGAGAAGGTATTAAAAACTACCGAATAAATAGGAAAAAATATTTGATTGCGATGAAATTTTGAACATTGATTGAGAAATGTCAAGTTATCAGATGTGTTTTTTCCGATTTTGAATATCTCGAGCCGTTTTTGAGATATTAGAATGTTAATCGGCATTTATGCCTGCGCTACTCTACATGCTCATACCAGACACAATCATATTTAAAATTCCCAAATAATTAGAAGAAATTGTTCTATGACAATGAAATTTTGTACACTGATTCAAAAATGTCAATCAATTAGAGGTGATTTTACTGATTTAGAATATCTCAAACTGTTTCAGATATATTTGAAGTCAAACTGGCAAAGTCTGAAAAGTGTAGCAAGACAATTTGACAAAGAATCTTAATTATCAAATGTTTGTTTCCGAATAAAAATAGAAGGAATTATCCGATCGCGATGAAATTTCATACACTTATTAAAGAAAATAGAGCGATCAAGAACGTTTTTTCCAATTTTGAATATCTTTTTTCGTTTTTGAGATATTAAAAGTCATATTGTAGAAGTGTGCAGGAAGCAAGCTTATTTTCGACCAGTGATGAGCTACCCGAAATATTGGAGATAGGGGCATAGTATGAGTAAATGAAAGTTTAAGAAATCTCCAAATAATGTTTTGAAAAAAAAAAACAACCCTCTAGGACCTACCATAACCGAGATATGAAAATTCAAACCTGGACGTTTTCTCCAATATAATAATAACGGTTGATACATGCGAGTTTCAATGCCGAAATTTGTAATGAGAAGGTATTAAAAACTACCTAATAAATAGAAAAAAATATTTGATTGCGATGAAATTTTGAACATTGATTGAGAAATGTCAAGTTATCAGATGTGTTTTTTCCGATTTTGAATATCTCGAGCCGTTTTTGAGATATTAGAATGTTAATCGGCATTTATGCCTGCGCTACACTACATGCTCATACCAGACACAATCATATTTAAAATTCCCAAATAATTAGAATAAATTGTTCGATGACAATGAAATATTGTACACTGATTCAAAAATGTCAATCAATTAGAGGTGATTCTACTGATTTAGAATATCTCAAACCGTTTCAGATATATTTGAAGTCAAACTGGCAAAGTCTGAAAAGTGTAGCAAGTGTAGTAAGACAATTTGACAAAGAATCAAATGTTAATTCCCGAAAAAAAATATAAGCAATTATCCGATCGCTATGAAATTTCATAGACTTATTAAAGAAAATAGAGCGATCAAGAAAGTTTTTTCCAATTTTGACTATCTTTTCTCGTTTTTGAGATAATAAAAGTCATATTGTAGACGTGTGCAGGAAGCAAGCTTATTTTCGACCAGTGATGAGCTACCCGAAATATTAGAGATAGAGCCCTAGTATGAGTAAATGAAAGTTTAAGAAATGTCCAAATAATGTTTTGAAAAAAAGTCAACCCTCTAGGACCTACCATAACCGAGATATAAAATTTCAAAGTCGAAAGTTTTTTACTTGATTGAAACTTGTGATAAAATTCAGAAATTTCATCCCTCAACTTTAAACGCGCGTAGCGCACTTATTAAAGGGATATTTGAGAAAAAACCTAGCTTATAACACGACAGATTTTGTCAGCTTTGTAAAGGATTAAAAAATTCTGAGATATTTTCATAACTTCATAGATTGATTGAATATCCCGTTTGAGCATGTTTTTCGCACCGAAAATTTACCCCCTCCCAGTTATTCCAGATCATGGCGGTTCCTATGGGATTCGTGCAGCCGACGATTTTTTATGTTTAATCCCATCGTTGAGGCTATCTTTTAGCTTTTGAATTTTTTCGATATCTCTTTTCGTTCTCTCAAAAAAAATAATTGCATTTTTTTCAACCCTTTATATTTAAAAAATTGTAAGGGATGAAGAATTCTAAACTGGCTGGTCATCTGCTCCCTACCTCAAACAACATTTTAAAAAAAATTTCAATAAAATTCATTCAACACAAACGAGAAAACCGAAATGAATATCCACCTCCTTAATTTCCTTATGCTTTTAGTATGAATTGGACATCAAGTTTTTGTTCAATTTCTGCACTTTTATGTGTGGGTTAGACATATTATAACCTATTTAGTCAAAAAATGTCGAAAACAGATATTTTAGACCAAGTTATGAGCTAAAAATATGAAATAATCTTATTTTCCGATTTTAAGTTTTTGTTCAATTTCTGCACTGTTATGTGTGGTTTGGACATATTATATATTATTTGGTCATAAAATGTTGAAAACAGACATATTAAACCAAGTTATGAGCTAATAATTTGAAATATTCTTATTTTCCGATTTTAAGTTTGTGTTCAATTTCTGCATTTTTATGTGTGAATTGGACATATTATAACTTATTTAGTGATAAAAAACTGAAAATAGACATTTTAGACAGAGTTATGAGCTAAAAATTAGAAATAATCTTGTTTTCCGATTTCAAGTTTTAGTTCAATTTCTGCACTTTTATGTGAGGATTAGACATATTATAAATTATTTAGTCAAAAAATGTCGAAAACAGACATTTTAGACCAAGTTATGAGCTAAAAATATGAAATAATCTTATTTTCCGATATTAAGTTTTTGATCAATTTCTGCACTTTTATGTGTGAATTGGACATATTATAACTTTTTTAGTCATAGAATTCTGAAAATAGACATTTTAGACCAAGTAAAGAGCTAAAAATTATAAATAATCTTATTCTCCGATTTTAAGTTTTTTTCAATTTCTGCACTTTTATGTGTGAATTGGACATATTATAACTTATTTAGTCATAAAATTCTGAAAATAGATATTTTAGACCAAGTTAAGAGCTAAATATTAGAAATAATATTTTTTTCCGATTTTAAGTTTTTGCTCAATTTCTGCACTTTTATGTGTGGATTGGACATATTATAACTTATTTAGTCATAAAATGTTGAAAACAGACATTTTAGACCTAGTTATGAACTAAAAGTATGAAATAATCTTATTTTCCGATTTTAAGTTTTTGCTCAATTTCTGGTGGTTAGGACATATTATATATTATATAGTCATAAAATGTTGAAAACGGACATATTAGACCAAGTTATGAACTAGAAATATGAAATAATCTTTTTTTCCGACTTTAAGTTTTTGTTCAATTTCTGCACTTTTATGTGTGAATTGGACATATTATAACTTATTTAGTCATAAAATTCTGAAAATAGACATTTAAGACCAAGTTAAGAGCTAAATATTAGAAATAATCTTATTTTCCGATTTTAAGTTTTAGCTCAATTTCTGCACTTTTATGTGTGGATTGGACATATTATAACTTATTTAGTCATAAAATGTCGAAAACAGACATTTTAGACCAAGTTATGAGCTAAAAAAAATATGAAATAATCTTATTTTCCGATTTTAAGTTTTTGCTCAATTTCTGCACTTTTATGTGTGAATTGGACTTATTATAACTTATTTAGTCATGAAATGCTGAAAACAGACATTTTAGACCAAGTAAAGAGCTAAAAATTATAAATAATCTTATTCTCCGATTTTAAGTTTTTGTTCAATATCTGCACTTTTATGTGTGAACTGGACAAATTATAACTTATTTAGTCATAAAATTCTGAAAATAGATATTTTAGACCAAGTTAAGAGCTAAATATTAGAAATAATATTTTTTTCCGATTTTAAGTTTTTGCTCAATTTCTGCACTTTTATGTGTGGATTGGACATATTATAACTTATTTAGTCATAAAATGTTGAAAACAGACATTTTAGACCTAGTTATGAACTAAAAGTATGAAATAATCTTATTTTCCGATTTTAAGTTTTTGCTCAATTTCTGGTGGTTAGGACATATTATATATTATATAGTCATAAAATGTTGAAAACGGACATATTAGACCAAGTTATGAACTAGAAATATGAAATAATCTTTTTTTCCGACTTTAAGTTTTTGTTCAATTTCTGCACTTTTATGTGTGAATTGGACATATTATAACTTATTTAGTCATAAAATTCTGAAAATAGACATTTAAGACCAAGTTAAGAGCTAAATATTAGAAATAATCTTATTTTCCGATTTTAAGTTTTAGCTCAATTTCTGCACTTTTATGTGTGGATTGGACATATTATAACTTATTTAGTCATAAAATGTCGAAAACAGACATTTTAGACCAAGTTATGAGCTAAAAAAAATATGAAATAATCTTATTTTCCGATTTTAAGTTTTTGCTCAATTTCTGCACTTTTATGTGTGAATTGGACTTATTATAACTTATTTAGTCATGAAATGCTGAAAACAGACATTTTAGACCAAGTAAAGAGCTAAAAATTATAAATAATCTTATTCTCCGATTTTAAGTTTTTGTTCAATATCTGCACTTTTATGTGTGAACTGGACAAATTATAACTTATTTAGTCATAAAATTCTGAAAATAGATATTTTAGACCAAGTTAAGAGCTAAATATTAGAAAAAAATTTATTTTCCGATTTTAAGGTTTTGCTCAATTTCTGCACTTTTATGTGTGTATTGGACTTATTACAATTTATTTAGTCATGAAATGCTGAAAACAGACATTTTAGACCAAGTAAAGAGCTAAAAATTATAAATAATCTTATTTTCCGATTTTAAGTTTTTGTTCATTTTCTGCACTTTTATGTGTGGATTGGACATATTATAACTTATTTAGTCATGAAATGCTGAAAACAGACATTTCAGGCCAGGTAAAGTGCTAAAAATTATAAATAATCTTATTTTCCGATTTTAAGTTCTTGTTCAATTTCTGCACTTTTATGTGTGAATTGGACATATTATAACTTATTTATTCATAAAATTCTGAAAATAGACATTTTAGACCAAGTTAAGAGCTAAATATTAGAAATAATCTTATTAACCGATTTTAAGTTTTTGCTCAATTTCTGCACTTTTATGTGTGAATTGGACTTATTATAACTTATTTAGTCATGAAATGCTGAAAACAGACTTTTTACACCAAGTAAAGAGCTAAAAATTATAAATAATCTTATATTCCGATATTAAGTTTTTGTTCAATTTCTGCACTTTTATGTGTGGATTGGACATATTATAACTTATTTAGTGATAAAACTCTGAAAATAGACATTTTAGACCGAGTTATCAGCTAAAAATTAGAAATAATCTTATTTTCCGATTTCAAGTTTTTGTTCAATTTCTGCAATTTTATGTGAGGATTAGATATATTATAACTTATTTAGTCATAAAATGTCGAAAACAAACATTTTAGACCAAGTTATGAGCTAAAAATATGAAATAATCTTATTTTCCGATTTTAAGTTCTTGTTCAATTTCTGCACTTTTATGTTTGGTTAGGACATATTATATATTATTTAGTCATAAAATGTCGAAAACAGACATTTTAGACCAAGTTATGAGCTAAAAATATGAAATAATCTTAATTTCCGATTTTAAGTTTTTGTTCAATTTCTGCACTTTTATGTGTGAATTGGACATATTATAACTTATTTAGTCATAAAATTCTGAAAATAGACATTTTAGACCAAGTTAAGGGCTAAATATTAGAAATATTCTTATTTTCCGATTTTAAGTTTTTGCTCAATTTCTGCACTTTTATGTGTGAATTGGACTTATTATAACTTATTTAGTCATGAAATGCTGAAAACAGACTTTTTAGACCAAGTAAAGAGCTAAAAATTATAAATAATCTCATAGTCCGATTTTAAGTTTTTGTTCAATTTCTGCACTTTTATGTGAGGATTAGACATATTATAACTTATTTAGTCATAAAATGTCGAAAACAGACATTTTAGACCAATTATGAGCTAAAAATATGAAATAATCTTATTCTCCGATTTTATGTTTTTGTTCAATATCTGCACTTTTATGTGTGAATTGGACATATTATAACTTATTTTGTCATAAAATTCTGAAAATAGACATTTTAGACCAAGTTATGAGCTAAAAATATTAAATAATCTTATTTTCCGATTTTAAGTTTTTGTTCAATTTCTGCACTTTTATGTGTGGATTGGACATATCATAACTTATTTAGTCATGAAATGTTGAAAAAAGACATTTTAGACCAAGTTATGAGCTAAAAGTATGAAATAATCTTATTATCCGATATAAAGTTTTTTTCAATTTCTGCACTTTTATGTGTGAAGTGGACATATTATAATTTATTTAGTGATAAAACTCTGAAAATAGACATTTTAGACCGAGTTATGAGCTAAAAATTAGAATTAATCTTATTTTCCGATTTTAAGTTTTTGTTCAATTTCTACACCTTTATGTGAGTATCAGACATATTGTAACTTATTTAGTCATAAAATGTCGAAAACAGACATTTTAGACCAAGTTATGAGCTAAAAATATGAAATAATCTTATTTTCCGATTATAAGTTTTTGTTCAATATCTACACTTTTATGTGTGATTTGGACATATTATAACTTATTTAGTAATAAAATTCTGAAAATAGACATTTTAGACCAAGTTAAGAGCTAAATATTGGAAATAATCTTATTTTCCGATTTTAAGTTTTTGCTCAATTTCTGCACTTTTATGTGTGGTTAGGACATATTATATATTATTTAGTCATAAAATGTTGAAAACAGACATATTAGACCAAGTTATGAACTAAAAATATGAAATAATCTTATTTTCCGATTTTAAGTTTTTGTTCAATTTTTGCACTTTCATGTGTGAATTGGACATATTATAACTTATTTAGTCATGAAATGCTGAAAACAGACATTTCAGGCCAAGTAAAGTGCAAAAAATTATAAATAATCTTATTTTCCGATTTTAAGTTCTTGTTCAATTTCTGCACTTTTATGTGTGAATTGGACATATTATAACTTATTTAGTCATAAAATTCTGAAAATAGACATTTTAGACCAAGTTAAGAGCTAAATATTAGAAATAGTCTTATTTACCGATTTTAAGTTTTTGCTCAATTTCTGCAATTTTATGTGTGAATTGGACTTATTATAACTTATTTAGTCATGAAATGCTGAAAACAGACTTTTTAGACCAAGTAAAGAGCTAAAAATTATAAATAATCTTATATTCCGATATTAAGTTTTTGTTCAATTTCTGCACTTTTATGTGTGGATTGGACATATTATAACTTATTTATTCATAAAATTCTGAAAATAGACATTTTAGACCAAGTTAAGAGCTAAATATTAGAAATAATCTTATTTTTCTATTTTAAGTATTTGCTCAATTTCTGCACTTTTATGTGTGGATTGGACATATTATAACTTATTTAGTCATAAAATGTCGAAAACAGACATTTTAGATCAAGTTATGAGCTAAAAATATTAAATAATCTTATTTTTCGATTTTAGGTTTTTGTTCAATTTCTGCACTTTTATGTGTGAATTGGACATATTATAACTTATTTAGTCATAAAATTCTGAAAATAGACATTTTAGACCAAGTTAAGAGCTAAATATTAGAAATAATCTTATTTTGCGATTTTAAGTTTTTGCTCAATTTCTGCACTTTTATGTGTGAATTGGACTTATTATAACTTATTTAGTCATGAAATGCTGAAAACAGACGTTTTAGACCAAGTAAAGAGCTAAAAATTATAAATAATCTTATATTCCGATATTAAGTTTTTGTTCAATTTCTGCACTTTTATGTGTGGATTGGACATATTATAACTTATTAAGTGATAAAACTCTGAAAATAGACATTTTAGACCGAGTTATCAGCTAAAAATTAGAAATAATCTTATTTTCCGATTTCAAGTTTTTGTTCAATTTCTGCAATTTTATGTGAGGATTAGACATATTATAACTTATTTAGTCATAAAATGTCGAAAACAAACATTTTAGACCAAGTTATGAGCTAAAAATATGAAATAATCTTATTTTCCGATTTTAAGTTTTTGTTCAATTTCTGCACTTTTATGTGTGGTTAGGACATATTATATATTATTTAGTCATAAAATGTCGAAAACAGACATTTTAGACCAAGTTATGAGCTAAAAATATGAAATAATCTTAATTTCCGATTTTAAGTTTTTGTTCAATTTCTGCACTTTTATGTGTGAATTGGACATATTATAACTTATTTAGTCATAAAATTCTGAAAATAGACATTTTAGACCAAGTTAAGAGCTAAATATTAGAAATAATCTTATTTTCCGATTTTATGTTTTTGTTCAATTTCTGCACTTTTATGTGTGAATTGGACATATTATAACTTATTTTGTCATAAAATTCTGAAAATAGACATTTTAGACCAAGTTATGAGCTAAATATTAGAACTAATCTTATTTTCCGATTTTAAGTTTTTGCTCAAATTCTGCACTTTTATGTGTGGTTTGGACATATTATATATTATTTAGTCATAAAATGTTGAAAACAGACGTATTAGACCAAGTTATGAGCTAAAAATATTAAATAATCTTATTTTCCGATTTTAAGTTTTTGTTCAATTTTTGCAATTTTATGTGTGGATTGGACATATTATAACTTATTTAGTCATGAAATGTTGAAAAAAGACATTTTAGACCAAGTTATGAGCTAAAAGTATGAACTAATCTTATTATCCGATTTAAAGTTTTTTTCAATTTCTGCACTTTTATGTGTAGTGGACATATTATAACTTATTTAGTGATAAAACTCTGAAAATAGACATTTTAGACCGAGTTATGAGCTAAAAATTAGAATTAATCTTATTTTCCGATTTTAAGTTTTTGTTCAATTTCTACACCTTTATGTGAGTATCAGACATATTGTAACTTATTTAGTCATAAAATGTCGAAATCAGACATTTTAGACCAAGTTATGAGCTAAAAATATGAAATAATCTTATTTTCCGATTTTAGGTTTTTTTTCAATATCTACACTTTTATGTGTGATTTGGACATATTATAACTTATTTAGTAATAACATTCTGAAAATAGACATTTTAGACCAAGTTAAGAGCTAAATATTAGATATAATCTTATTTTCCGATTTTAAGTTTTTGCTCAATTTCTGCACTTTTATGTGTGGTTAGGACATATTATATATTATTTAGTCATGAAATGTTGAAAACAGACATATTAGACCTAGTTATGAACTAAAAATATGAAATAATCTTATTTTCCGATTTTAAGTTTTTGTTCAATTTCTGCACTTTTATGTGTGAATTGGACATATTATAACTTATTTATTCATAAAATTCTGAAAATAGACATTTTAGACCAAGTTAAGAGCTAAATATTAGAAATAATCTTATTTTTCTATTTTTAGTTTTTGCTCAATTTCTGCACTTTTATGTGTGGATTGGACATATTATAACTTATTTAGTCATAAAATGTCGAAAACAGACATTTTAGATCAAGTTATGAGCTAAAAATATTAAATAATCTTATTTTTCGATTTTAAGTTTTTGTTCAATTTCTGCAATTTTATGTGAGGATTAGACATATTATAACTTATTTAGTCATAAAATGTCGAAAACAAACATTTTAGACCAAGTTATGAGCTAAAAATATGAAATAATCTTATTTTCCGATTTTAAGTTTTTGTTCAATTTCTGCACTTTTATGTGTGGTTAGGACATATTATATATTATTTAGTCATAAAATGTTGAAAACAGACATATTAGAACAAGTTATGAACTAAAAATATGAAATAATCTTATTTTCCGATTTTAAGTTTTTGTTCAATTTCTGCACTTTTATGTGTGAATTGGACATATTATAACTTATTTAGTCATTAAATTTTGAAAATAGACATTTTAGACCAAGTTAAGAGCTAAATATAAGAAATAATCTTATTTTTCGATTTTAAGTTTTTGCTCAATTTATGCACTTTTATGTGTGGATTGGACATATTATAACTTATTTAGTCATAAAATGTCGAAAACAGACATTTTAGACCAAGTTATGAGCTAAAAATATGAAATAATCTTACTTTCCGAATTTAAGTTTTTGTTCAATATCTACACTTTTATGTGTGATTTGGACATATTATAACTTATTTAGTATTAAAATTCTGAAGATAGACATTTTAGACCTAGTTAAGAGCTAAATATTAGAAATAATCTTATTTTCCGATTTTAAGTTTTTGCTCAATTTCTGCACTTTTATGTGTGGTTAGGACATATTATATATTATTTAGTCATAAAATGTTGAAAACAGACATATTAGACCAAGTTATGAACTAAAAATATGAAATAATCTTATTTTCCGATTTTAAGTTTTTGTTCAATTTCTGCACTTTTTTGTGTGAATTGGACATATTATAACTTATTAATTCATAAAATTCTGAAAATAGACATTTTAGACCAAGTTAAGAGCTAAATATTAGAAATAATCTTATTTTTCTATTTTAAGTATTTGCTCAATTTCTGCACTTTTATGTGTGGATTGGACATATTATAACTTATTTAGTCATAAAATTCTGAAAATAGACATTTTAGACCAAGTTAAGAGCTAAATATTAGAAATAATCTTATTTTGCGATTTTAAGTTTTTGCTCAATTTCTGCACTTTTATGTGTGAATTGGACATATTATAACTTATTTAGTCATAAAATTCTGAAAATAGACATTTTAGACCAAGTTAAGAGCTAAATATTAGAAATAATCTTATTTTGCGATTTTAAGTTTTTGCTCAATTTCTGCACTTTTATGTGTGAATTGGACTTATTATAACTTATTTAGTCATGAAATGCTGAAAACAGACGTTTTAGACCAAGTAAAGAGCTAAAAATTATAAATAATCTTATATTCCGATTTCAAGTTTTTGTTCAATTTCTGCAATTTTATGTGAGGATTAGACATATTATAACTTATTTAGTCATAAAATGTCGAAAACAAACATTTTAGACCAAGTTATGAGCTAAAAATATGAAATAATCTTATTTTCCGATTTTAAGTTTTTGTTCAATTTCTGCACTTTTATGTGTGGTTAGGACATATTATATATTATTTAGTCATAAAATGTCGAAAACAGACATTTTAGACCAAGTTATGAGCTAAAAATATGAAATAATCTTAATTTCCAATTTTAAGTTTTTGTTCAATTTCTGCACTTTTATGTGTGAATTGGACATATTATAAATTATTTAGTCATAAAATTCTGAAAATAGACATTTTAGACCAAGTTAAGAGCTAAATATTAGAAATAATCTTATTTTCCGATTTTAAGTTTTTGCTCAATTTCTGCACTTTTATGTGTGGATTGGACATATTATAACTTATTTAGTCATAAAATGTCGAAAACAGACATTTTAGATCAAGTTATGAGCTAGAAATATTAAATAATCTTATTTTTCGATTTTAAGTTTTTGTTCAATTTCTGCACTTTTATGTGTGAATTGGACATATTATAACTTATTTAGTGATAAAACTCTGAAAATAGACATTTTAGACCGAGTTATCAGCTAAAAATTAGAAATAATCTTATTTTCCGATCTCAAGTTTTTGTTCAATTTCTGCAATTTTATGTGAGGATTAGACAGATTATAACTTATTTAGTCATAAAATGTCGAAAACAAACATTTTAGACCAAGTTATGAGCTAAAAATATGAAATAATCTTATTTTCCGATTTTAAGTTTTTGTTCAATTTCTGCACTTTTATGTGTGGTTAGGACATATTATATATTATTTAGTCATAAAATGTTGAAAACAGACATATTAGACCTAGTTATGAACTAAAAATATGAAATAATCTTATTTTCCGATTTTAAGTTTTTGTTCAATTTCTGCACTTTTATGTGTGAATTGGACATATTATAACTTATTTATTAATAAAATTCTGAAAATAGACATTTTAGACCAAGTTAAGAGCTAAATATTAGAAATAATCTTATTTTTCTATTTTAAGTTTTTGCTCAATTTCTGCACTTTTATGTGTGGATTGGACATATTATAACTTATTTAGTCATAAAATGTCGAAAACAGACATTTTAGATCAAGTTATGAGCTAAAAATATTAAATAATCTTATTTTTCGATTTTAAGTTTTTGTTCAATTTCTGCAATTTTATGTGAGGATTAGACATATTATAACTTATTTAGTCATAAAATGTCGAAAACAAACATTTTAGACCAAGTTATGAGCTAAAAATTTGAAATAATCTTTTTTTCCGATTTTAAGTTTTTGTTCAATTTCTGCACTTTTATGTGTGGTTAGGACATATTATATATTATTTAGTCATAAAATGTTGAAAACAGACATATTAGAACAAGTTATGAACTAAAAATATGAAATAATCTTATTTTCCGATTTTAAGTTTTTGTTCAATTTCTGCACTTTTATGTGTGAATTGGACATATTATAACTTATTTAGTCATTAAATTTTGAAAATAGACATTTTAGACCAAGTTAAGAGCTAAATATAAGAAATAATCTTATTTTTCGATTTTAAGTTTTTGCTCAATTTCTGCACTTTTATGTGTGGATTGGACATATTATAACTTATTTAGTCATAAAATGTCGAAAACAGACATTTTAGACCAAGTTAAGAGCTAAAAATATGAAATAATCTTATTTTCCGATTTTAAGTTTTTGTTCAATATCTACACTTTTATGTGTGATTTGGACATATTATAACTTATTTAGTAATAAAATTCTGAAAATAGACATTTTAGACCAAGTTAAGAGCTAAATATTAGAAATAATCTTATTTTCCGATTTTAAGTTTTTGCTCAATTTCTGCACTTTTATGTGTGGTTAGGACATATTATATATTATTTAGTCATAAAATGTTGAAAACAGACATATTAGACCAAGTTATGAACTAAAAATATGAAATAATCTTATTTTCCGATTTTAAGTTTTTGTTCAATTTCTGCACTTTTTTGTGTGAATTGGACATATTATAACTTATTTATTCATAAAATTCTGAAAATAGACATTTTAGACCAAGTTAAGAGCTAAATATTAGAAATAATCTTATTTTTCTATTTTAAGTATTTGCTCAATTTCTGCACTTTTATGTGTGGATTGGACATATTATAACTTATTTTGTCATAAAATGTCGAAAACAGACAATTTAGATCAAGTTATGAGCTAAAAATATTAAATAATCTTATTTTTCGATTTTAAGTTTTTGTTCAATTTCTGCACTTTTATGTGAGGATTAGACATATTATAACTTATTTAGTCATAAAATGTCGAAAACAAACATTTTAGACCAAGTTATGAGCTAAAAATATGAAATAATCTTATTTTCCGATTTTAAGTTTTTGTTCAATTTCTGCACTTTTATGTGTGGTTAGGACATATTATATATTATTTAGTCATAAAATGTCGAAAACAGACATTTTAGACCAAGTTATGAGCTAAAAATATGAAATAATCTTAATTTCCAATTTTAAGTTTTTGTTCAATTTCTGCACTTTTATGTGTGAATTGGACATATTATAACTTATTTAGTCATAAAATTCTGAAAATAGACATTTTAGACCAAGTTAAGAGCTAAATATTAGAAATAATCTTATTTTCCTATTTTAAGTTTTTGCTCAATTTCTGCACTTTTATGTGTGGATTGGACATATTATAACTTATTTAGTCATAAAATGTCGAAAACAGACATTTTAGATCAAGTTATGAGCTAAAAATATTAAATAATCTTATTTTTCGATTTTGTTCAATTTCTGCACTTTTATGTGTGAATTGGACATATTATAACTTATTTAGTCATAAAATTCTGAAAATAGACATTTTAGACCAAGTTAAGAGCTAAATATTAGAAATAATCTTATTTTGCGATTTTAAGTTTTTGCTCAATTTCTGCACTTTTATGTGTGGATTGGACATTTTATAACTTCTTTAGTGATAAAACTCTGAAAATAGACATTTTAGACCGAGTTATCAGCTAAAAATTAGAAATAATCTTATTTTCCGATTTCAAGTTTTTGTTCAATTTCTGCAATTTTATGTGAGGATTAGACAGATTATAACTTATTTAGTCATAAAATGTCGAAAACAAACATTTTAGACCAAGTTATGAGCTAAAAATATGAAATAATCTTATTTTCCGATTTTAAGTTTTTGTTCAATTTCTGCACTTTTATGTGTGGTTAGGACATATGATATATTATTTAGTCATAAAATGTCGAAAACAGACATTTTAGACCAAGTTATGAGCTAAAAATATGAAATAATCTTAATTTCCGATTTTATGTTTTTGTTCAATTTCTGCACTTTTATGTGAGGATTAGACATATTATAACTTATTTAGTCATAAAATGTCGAAAACAGACATTTTAAACCAATTATGAGCTAAAAATATGAAATAATCTTATTCTCCGATTTTATGTTTTTGTTCAATTTCTGCACTTTTATGTGTGAATTGGACATATTATAACTTATTTTGTCATAAAATTCTTAAAATAGACATTTTAGACCAAGTTATGAGCTAAATATTAGAAATAATCTTATTTTCCGATTTTAAGTTTTTGCTCAAATTCTGCACTTTTATGTGTGGTTTGAACATATTATATATTATTTAGTCATAAAACGTTGAAAACAGACGTATTAGACCAAGTTATGAGCTAAAAATATTAAATAATCTTATTTTCCGATTTTAAGTTTTTGTTCAATTTTTGCACTTTTATGTGTGTATTGGACATATTATAACTTATTTAGTCATGAAATGTTGAAAAAAGACATTTTAGACCAAGTTATGAGCTAAAAATTTTTTAACCATCAAGTAAGCAATATGGCGCCACGAAATGAAAACGCTGCTGAAAATAGCTGCAAAAAGTGTGTAAAAGAGGTGAAAGTTGGTGTTAAATGTTATAAATGTTCATGTAAATATCATCCCAGCTGTATCCTGAAAATTCACGGCATGTATGTAAACGGAGAAAATATTATATGTTGTGAAGACATAACCTCGAAACAAAGGAAAACGGAACAAGAGGTACAACAGTTGAAGGAACGTCTAACGAGCATGAATGAGGTGAGCTTCGAAAACTCTATAAGCCAGCGATGTGTTGTAGAGACGGGAATTTCTGGGGTATATGAGGAGTGCAGTCAAGACGTTTTGGGGGATGATTTGACGACTTTGATGGAACGGGATGTTGCCGAGAAAATCAAAGACACTGAAATAATGTACCTGAAGAAACTTCTTCAAGAAAAATCAAACATGGTCGAAGAATTGTTGGACAAAACTAAGGTACTGAATAAATGTATTAAAATATTAGAAAGAGTAAATGAAGTCGAAAATAAAGTTACAACAGAGCCATCTAGAAGTGAGAAACCTAAACCAACTAACAGCTGCAGTTTATCAACTAACAAAAGCCATGTGGAGACATCTAAAATAATCACAGGTGATGAGAAATTATTGGAAAAGAAAACTGTTCCTTCTGTTTTGATAACAGCAGTGAGAAATCTGGAAAAATCAGATAACTGTACCACAGACTCAACAAAACCAGACGTTAGAAAGGACAAAGCAGAGAAGAAACCTATGGACGAAAAGAAACAGAAAACTTTGCTCGGAACTGATAGAGGAACCTACAATTTAAAAGCGGCAGATCGTAAGGCATGGCTGTATATCGGACGAGTAAACAAAAACTGCTCAGCAAACGACTTATTAGAATTCCTAGATAGCAAACTGCCCCGTAAAAAATTTGATGTACATAAGATATCAAGTGACAACAGTCCTAGTTCATCATTCAGAGTGGGTATGGAGTTCGAATTGTTGCAAAATCTGAACCAGGAGGACTTCTGGCCCAAGGGTATAAAAATAAAGAGATATCGTTTTTTTCGAGACCAAGGAAAATACAGTAGATCACAAAAACAACATATTCAAACTTCTCAACATTAACATCAGATCAATAAATGGTAAAATTGAACAACTTGAAAAAATTTTACTGGAAACGAACGTGCACGTTGCCACGATAACGGAACACTGGGTGAACAAAAATAACATTAGCATGTTATGCATTCCGGGATATGAAATCAAAGCATTTCATTGTAGGCAGGACAACTATGGTGGTACCCTCATATTGGTCAATCAGAAGCTTCAGGTTAAAGAGCTACCTCATGTGGCGGAGGGCTCAGCTGAATCTGTCATAGAGATATGCGGAATTTGGGCGAAGGAGTTGAGGTCGATCATCTTGGCAATATATAGACCACCCAGAGGATCTATAGACGAATTCCTGCTAAGATTGAGAAACTGTTTGGAGAGGTTGATTATTATGAACCTGAAACAAAAGCACATATTCGTCTCAGGTGACTTCAACATAGATATGTCCAAAGATAGTAAGGAGTCAGGAAAATTAAAAGAATTATTCGAGGAGTTTGGCCTGGAAGGAAAGTTCTTGGAGCCATCCAGAGTGACCAGTACATCGCAATCACTGATAGACAACATCTTCTCTGACTGTGTTGAAATAGAGACGAGGACATTCGAACCCCACTTATCAGACCACAAAGGACAACTTCTGAACTTTAAAGTAAGAGAGATAACACCACTTCAAAAATTACACAGAAAACGGAACAGAAGCATAGGCCATGGTAACATTGAAAAGTTCAAGCTTGAACTCGATAGAATTAATTGGAATGACGTGACAACTGCTGAATCAGCAGAAATAGCTTTTGACGCATTCTGGGAAAAATTTATGACAGCTTTCAATAAAGCATGCCCAGAAAAAGAAACAGTCATTCATAATAAAAGAAGAAAAAAAACAGCCAACACAGATAAAGAGGTCATAGAGATCAAGAAAAAATTAGATATATTGGCCACGGTATGTGAAGTGAGGGGAGATGATGTAAGTAGAAGGACATACAATTCATATAAGACAAGGTACAGGGAGAAACTGACAGAGATCAACCGAAGTTTGAACCTAGAGAGGATAGAGAGAGCTGAAAATAAAATGAAGATGATATGGACGGTGATAAAAGAAGGTATTGGATCCAATTCGCAGATGATCAAACCGATGAATACAGTTGATGAAATTAATAACTTCTTTATCAACATCGGGAAACAAACTGGGGAGACCTGTTACAATTCCAGTCTAACACCAGAAGATCTCCTAAGAAAATGTAATAAACAACCAACTGATTCCATTTACATGAAAGAAATTACATCGGAGGAGATTGAAAAATTTACAAGTACAATGAAGAATAAGAACACAAGAGATATATATGGACTGTCAACAAAAGTTTTGAAGCAGATCATTCCTAAAGTCTCCATACCCATGAGTGCCGTGTTTTCGAGATGTATGTCAGAAGGGCATTTTCCTGACCAACTTAAGAGGAGCCGAGTAAATCCCATACACAAAAGTGGAGACCCAGGAGAGATGAGTAACTTCCGTCCGATTACAATACAACCTGCCCTATCAAAAATTTTGGAAAGTGCAATGAAAAGTAGGTTCACCAGCTTCTTCAAAAAGCAAAATATCTGGAGTGATCAACAGCATGGCTACTTGGAGGGCAAATCTACAACAACAGCATTGGCAGAAATCCTCAGAAAGATCACTCAAGCCATCGATGAAGGAAATAAATGTAAAATATCCTCGTGCGATTTAAGTAAAGCCTTTGACACCATTGATCACCCGCTGCTGTTGAAAAAACTGAAATATTATGGGATAAGAGGCGTAACTCTGAAGCTAATCACCAGCTACCTTGAAAACAGATACCAGAGAGTAGAAATCGGTGAAGAATGCTCGAAATGGGCATTGGTTACAAGAGGAGTCCCACAGGGATCCATATTGGGGCCAATACTTTTCTTGGTATATATGAATGATCTTCCTGCAAATATGGAGCAGGTAGACACAGTCATGTTTGTGGATGATACGAACTTCCTTAATGTAGCCCGTAACCAACAAGATCTAGAGAAAAATACTAGAACAACGTTAATAAAAGCTCAACAATGGTTCGATGCAAACATGATGAGGATGAACCCTGGAAAAACCCAGTCATTATGTTTTTTACCGGGAGATTCTGAAACCAACCACCTAAAATTCCTGGGCATACAACTCCAGTCAGACCTGAAATTTACACAGCACATTAACGATCTGGGGAAACGTGTCTCGAAAGGAATCTTCGTAGTAAGGAGAATAAAACAGTTAGTTGGCCAGCAAGCTGCAAAAGTGGCATATTTTGGTTTTGTTCACTCAGCAATTGCATATGGTATATTAGTATGGGGAAATATGCCTGGAAAAGAGAAAATATTTATAAAACAGAAAATGGCTGTCAGGATAATATGCGATGCTGATCGTACAACTAGCTGTAAGCAATTGTTCAGGCAGGAGAACATCCTCACTTTGACTTCCTTGTTTTTACTTGCCTGTGTCACTTATATCCACGACCACAAAGACGAGTTACAGAAGAATAACTTTAACCACAACTATGGCACCAGAAATGCAACCAAGCTCATCGTTCCCTTTCACAGACTGTCATCAACACAACTAAGTGTAAATCACACAGCAGTGAAGATATATAATATGTTGCCAGGAACGTACAAAATGCTAAGTAGGAAGAAAATTCGGACAATACTTAAAGAAAAACTGGTTCAAAAAGCTTACTACACATTGGAAGAATACTTCACAGACCCCATAGACTGATTTTATACATATTTATATATATATATATATTTACTGTTTGTTAACATTGTTAAAAAGTTGTCCGTTATATACCTTTATGTGCGCCTTCAATTTGTTAATATTTTTCGTGTCTAGTATCTACATTTATGTCATAATTCTACTATGTACTGTGTATGACACCCCATGTATGTTTTTGATGGGTTAAAAATTGTATAGTTGTAGTAGTGTACAATTTACAATAAACAAAAGTATGAACTAATCTTATTATCCGATTTAAAGTTTTTTTCAATTTCTGCACTTTTATGTGTAGTGGACATATTATAACTTATTTAGTGATAAAACTCTGAAAATAGACATTTTAGACCGAGTTATGAGCTAAAAATTAGAATTAATCTTATTTTCCGATTTTAAGTTTTTGTTCAATTTCTACACCTTTATGTGAGTATCAGACATATTGTAACTTATTTAGTCATAAAATGTCGAAAACAGACATTTTTAGACCAAGTTATGAGCTAAAAATATGAAATAATCTTATTTTTCGATTTTAAGTTTTTTTTCATTATCTACACTTTTATGTGTGATTTGGACATATTATAACTTATTTAGTAATAAAATTCTGAAAATAGACATTTTAGACCAAGTTAAGAGCTAAATATTAGATATAATCTTATTTTCCGATTTTAAGTTTTTGCTCAATTTCTGCACTTTTATGTGTGGTTAGGACATATTATATATTATTTAGTCATGTTTAGTCATTTAAAAATGTTGGAAACAGACATATTAGACCTAGTTATGAACTAAAAATATGAAATAATCTTATTTTCCGATTTTAAGTTTTTGTTCAATTTCTGCACTTTTATGTGTGAATTGGACATATTATAACTTATTTATTCATAAAATTCTGAAAATAGACATTTTAGACCAAGTTAAGAGCTAAATATTAGAAATAATCTTATTTTTCTATTTTAAGTTTTTGCTCAATTTCTGCACTTTTATGTGTGGATTGGACATATTATAACTTATTTAGTCATAAAATGTCGAAAACAGACATATTAGATCAAGTTATGAGCTAAAAATATTAAATAATCTTATTTTTCGATTTTAAGTTTTTGTTCAATTTCTGCAATTTTATGTGAGGATTAGACATATTATAACTTATTTAGTCATAAAATGTCGAAAACAAACATTTTAGACCAAGTTATGAGCTAAAAATATGAAATAATCTTATTTTCCGATTTTAAGTTTTTGTTCAATTTCTGCACTTTTATGTGTGGTTAGGACATATTATATATTATTTAGTCATAAAATGTTGAAAACAGACATATTAGAACAAGTTATGAACTAAAAATATGAAATAATCTTATTTTCCGATTTTAAGTTTTTGTTCAATTTCTGCACTTTTATGTGTGAATTGGACATATTATAACTTATTTAGTCATAAAATTTTGAAAATAGACATTTTAGACCAAGTTAAGAGATAATATAAGAAATAATCTTATTTTTCGATTTTAAGTTTTTGCTCAATTTCTGCACTTTTATGTGTGGATTGGACATATTATAACTTATTTAGTCATAAAATGTCGAAAACAGACATTTTAGACCAAGTTATGAGCTAAAAATATGAAATAATCTTATTTTCCGATTTTAAGTTTTTGTTCAATATCTACACTTTTATGTGTGATTTGGACATATTATAACTTATTTAGTAATAAAATTCTGAAAATAGACATTTTAGACCAAGTTAAGAGCTAAATATTAGAAATAATCTTATTTTCCGATTTTAAGTTTTTGCTCAATTTCTGCACTTTTATGTGTGGTTAGGACATATTATATATTATTTAGTCATAAAATGTTGAAAACAGACATATTAGACCAAGTTATGAACTAAAAATATGAAATAATCTTATTTTCCGATTTTAAGTTTTTGTTCAATTTCTGCACTTTTTTGTGTGAATTGGACATATTATAACTTATTTATTCATAAAATTCTGAAAATAGACATTTTAGACCAAGTTAAGAGCTAAATATTAGAAATAATCTTAATTTTCTATTTTAAGTATTTGCTCAATTTCTGCACTTTTATGTGTGGATTGGACATATTATAACTTATTTAGTCATAAAATGTCGAAAACAGACATTTTAGATCAAGTTATGAGCTAAAAATATTAAATAATCTTATTTTTCGATTTTAAGTTTTTGTTCAATTTCTGCACTTTTATGTGTGAATTGGACATATTATAACTTATTTAGTCATAAAATTAGACAAAGTAAAGAGCTAAAAATTATAAATAATCTCATATTCCGATTTTAAGTTTTTGTTCAATTTCTGCACTTTTATGTGAGGATTAGACATATTATAACTTATTTAGTCATAAAATGTCGAAAACAGACATTTTAGACCAATTATGAGCTAAAAATATGAAATAATCTTATTCTCCGATTTTATGTTTTTGTTCAATTTCTGCACTTTTATGTGTGAATTGGACATATTATAACTTATTTTGTCATAAAATTCTGAAAATAGACATTTTAGACCAAGTTATGAGCTAAATATTAGAAATAATATTATTTTCCGATTTTAAGTTTTTGCTCAAATTCTGCACTTTTATGTGTGGTTTGGACATATTATATATTATTTAGTCATAAAATGTTGAAAACAGACGTATTAGACCAAGTTATGAGCTAAAAGTATGAACTAATCTTATTATCCGATTTAAAGTTTTTTTCAATTTCTGCACTTTCATGTGTAGTGGACATATTATAACTTATTTAGTGATAAAACTCTGAAAATAGACATTTTAGACCGAGTTATGAGTTAAAAATTAGAATTAATCTTATTTTCCGATTTTAAGTTTTTGTTCAATTTCTACACCTTTATGTGAGTATCAGACATATTGTAACTTATTTAGTCATAAAATGTCGAAAACAGACATTTTAGACCAAGTTATGAGCTAAAAATATGAAATAATCTTATTTTCCGATTTTAAGTTTTTGTTCAATATCTACACTTTTATGTGTGATTTGGACATATTATAACTTATTTAGTAATAAAATTCTGAAAATAGACATTTTAGACCAAGTTAAGAGCTAAATATTAGATATAATCTTATTTTCCGATTTTAAGTTTTTGCTCAATTTCTGCACTTTTATGTGTGAATTGGACATATTATAACTTATTTAGTCATAAAATGTTGAAAACAGACATATTAGACCTAGTTAAGAGCTAAATATTAGAAATAATCTTATTTTTCTATTTTAAGTTTTTGCTCAATTTCTGCACTTTTATGTGTGGATTGGACATATTATAACTTATTTAGTCATAAAATGTCGAAAACAGACATTTTAGATCAAGTTATGAGCTAAAAATATTAAATAATCTTATTTTTCGATTTTAAGTTTTTGTTCAATTTCTGCAATTTTATGTGAGGGTTAGACATATTATAACTTATTTAGTCATAAAATGTCGAAAACAAACATTTTAGACCAAGTTATGAGCTAAAAATATTAAATAATCTTATTTTCCGATTTTAAGTTTTTGTTCAATTTCTGCACTTTTATGTGTGGTTAGGACATATTATATATTATTTAGTCATAAAATGTTGAAAACAGACATATTAGAACAAGTTATGAACTAAAAATATGAAATAATATTATTTTCCGATTTTAAGTTTTTGTTCAATTTCTGCACTTTTATGTGTGAATTGGACATATTATAACTTATTTAGTCATAAAATTTTGAAAATAGACATTTTAGACCAAGTTAAGAGCTAAATATTAGAAATAATCTTATTTTCCGATTTTAAGTTTTTGCTCAATCTCTGCACTTTTATGTGTGAATTGGACTTATTATAACTTATTTAGTCATGAAATGCTGAAAACAGACTTTTTAGACCAAGTAAAGAGCTAAAAATTATAAATAATCTCATATTCCGATTTTAAGTTTTTGTTCAATTTCTGCACTTTTATGTGTGGATTGGACATATTATAACTTATTTACTGATAAAACTCTGAAAATAGACATTTTTGACCGAGTTATCAGCTAAAAATTAGAAATAATCTTATTTTCCGATTTCAAGTTTTTGTTCAATTTCTGCAATTTTATGTGAGGATTAGACATATTATAACTTATTTAGTCATAAAATGTCGAAAACTAACATTTTAGACCAAGTTATGAGCTAAAAATATGAAATAATCTTAATTTCCGATTTTAAGTTTTTCTTCAATTTCTGCACTTTTATGTGTGAATTGGACATATTATAATTTATTTAGTCATAGAATTCTGAAAATAGACGTTTTAGACCAAGTGAAGAGCTAAAAATTATAAATAATCTTATTCTCCGATTTTAAGTTTTTGTTCAATTTCTGCACTTTTATGTGTGGATTGGACATATTATAACTTATTTAGTGATAAAAATCTGAAAATAGACATTTTAGACCGAGTTATCAGCTAAAAATTAGAAATAATCTTTTTTTCCGATTTCATGTTTTTGCTCAATTTCTGCACTTTTATGTGTGGAATGGACATATTATAACTTATTTAGTCATAAAATGTTGAAAACAGACATTTTAGACCAAGTTATGAGCTAAAAGTATGAAATAATCTTATTTTCCGATTTTAAGTTTTTGTTCAGTTTCTTCACTTTTATGTGAGGATTAGACATATTATAACTTATTTAGTCAAAAAATGTCGAAAACAAACATTTTAGACCAAGTTATGAGCTAAAAATATGAAATAATCTTATTTTCCGATTTTAAGTTTTTGTTCAATTTCTGCACTTTTATGTGTGAATTGGACATATTATAACTTATTTAGTCATAGAATTCTGAAAATAGACATTTTAGACCAAGTAAAGAGCTAAAAATTATAAATAATCTTATTCTCCGATTTTAAGTTTTTGTTCAATTTCTGCACTTTTATGTGTGAATTGGACATATTATAACTTATTTAGTCATAAAATTCTGAAAATAGATATTTTAGACCAAGTTAAGAGCTAAATATTAGAAATAATCTTTTTTTCCGATTTTAAGCTTTTGCTCAATGTCTGCACTTTTATGTGTGGATTGGACATATTATAACTTATTTAGTCATAAAATGTTGAAAACAGACATTTTAGACCAAGTTATGAGCTAAAAGTATGAAATAATCTTATTTTCCGATTTAAAGTTTTTGTCCAATTTCTGCACTTTTATGTGTGAATTGGACATATTATAACTTATTTAGTCATATAATTTTGAAAATAGACATTTTAGACCAAGTTATGAGCTAAATATTAGAAATAACTTTATTTTCCGATTTTAAGTTTTTGCTCAATTTCTGCACTTTTATGTGTGGTTTGCACATATTATATATTATTTAGTCATAAAATGTTGAAAACAGACATATTAGACCAAGTTATGAGCTAAAAATATGAAATAATCTTATTTTCCGATTTTAAGTTTTTGTTCAATTTCTGTACTTTTATGTGTGGATTGGACATATTATAACTTATTTAGTCATGAAATGTTGAAAACAGACATTTTAGACCAAGTTATGAGCTAAAAGTATGGAATAATCTTATTTTCCGATTTCAAGTTTTTGTTCAATTTCTGCACTTTTATGTGAGGATCAGACATATTATAACTTATTTAGTCATAAAATGTTGAAAACAGACATTTTAGACCAAGTTATGAGCTAAAAATATTAAATAATCTTATTTTCCAATTTTGAGTTTTTGTTCAATTTCTGCACTTTTATGTGTGAATTGGACATATTATAACTTATTTAGTCATAAAATTCTGAAAATAGATATTTTATACCAAGTTAAGAGCTAAATATTAGAAATAATCTTTTTTTAAAATTTTAAGTTTTTGCTCAATTTCTGCACTTTTATGTGTGGATTGGACATATTATAACTTATTTAGTCATAAAATGTCGAAAACAGACATTTTAGACCAAGTTATGAGCTAAAAATGTTAAATAATCTTATTTTCCAATTTTGAGTTTTTGTTCAATTTCTGCACTTTTATGTGTGAATTGGACATATTATAACTTATTTAGTCATAAAATTCTGAAAATAGATATTTTATACCAAGTTAAGAGCTAAATATTAGAAATAATCTTTTTTAAAAATTTTAAGTTTTTGCTCAATTTCTGCACTTTTATGTGTGGATTGGACATATTATAACATATTTAGTCATGAAATGCTGAAAACAGACATTTCAGAGCAAGTAAAGAGCTAAAAATTATAAATAAGCATATTTTCCGATTTTAGGTTTTTGTTCAATTTCTGCACTTTTATGTTTGGTTTGGACATATTATATATTATTTATTCTTAAAATGTTGAAAACAGGCATTTTAGACCAAGTTAAGAGCTAGATATTAGAAATAATCTTATTTTCCGATTTTAAGTTTTTGCTCAATTTCTGCATATTTATGAGTGAATTGGACTTATTATAACTTATTTAGTCATGAAATGCTGAAAACAGACATTTTAGACCAAGTAAAGACCTAAAAATTATAAATAATCTTATTTTCCGATTTTAAGTTTTTGTTCAATTTCTGCAATTTTATGTGTGGATTGGACATATTATAATTTATTTAGTCATAAAATGTTGAAAACAGACATTTTAGACCAAGTTATGAGCTAAACGTATGAAATAATCTTATTTTCCGATTTTCAGTTTTTGTTCAATTTCTGCACTTTTATGTGTGAATTGGACATATTATAACTTATTTAGTCATAAAATTCTGAAAATAGACATTTTAGGCCAAGTTAAGAGCTAAATATTAGAAATAATCTTATTTTCCGATTTTAAGTTTTTGCTCAATTTCTGCATTTTTATGAGTGAATTGGACTTATTATAACTTATTTAGTCATGAAATGCTGAAAACAGACATTTTAGACCAAGTAAAGAGCTAAAAATTATAAATAATCTTATTTTCCGATTTTAAGTTTTTGTTCAATTTCTGCAATTTTATGTGTGGATTGGACATATTATAATTTATTTAGTCATAAAATGTTGAAAACTGACATTTTAGACCAAGTTATGAGCTAAACGTATGAAATAATCTTATTTTCCGATTTTCAGTTTTTGTTCAATTTCTGCACTTTTATGTGTGAATTGGACATATTATAACTTATTTAGTCATAAAATTCTGAAAATAGACATTTTAGACCAAGTTAAGAGCTAAATATTAGAAATAATCTTATTTTCCGATTTTAAGTTTTTTCTCAATTTCTGCACTATTATGCGTGGTTTGGACATATTATATATTATTTGGTCATAAAATGTTGAAAACAGACATATTAGACCAAGTTATGAGCTAAAAATTTGAAATATTCATATTTTCCGATTTTAAGTTTTTGTTCAATTTCTGCACTTTTATGTGTGAATTGGACATATTATAACTTATTTAGTGATAAAACTCTGAAAATAGACATTTAAGACAGAGTTATGAGCTAAAAATTAGAAATAATCTTATTTTCCGATTTCAAGTTTTTGTTCAATTTCTGCACTTTTATGTGTGGGTTAGACATATTATAACTTATTTAGTCAAAAAATGTCGAAAACCGACATTTTAGACCAAGTTATGAGCTAAAAATATGAAATAATCTTATTTTCCGATTTTAAGTTTTTGTTCAATTTCTGCACTTTTATGTGTGGATTGGACATATTATAACTTATTTAGTCATGAAATGCTGAAAACAGACATTTTAGAGCAAGTAAAGAGCTAAAAATTATAAATAAGCATATTTTCCGATTTTAAGTTTTTGTTCAATTTCTGCACTTTTATGTTTGGTTTGGACATATTATATATTATTTATTCTTAAAATGTTGAAAACAGGCATTTTAGACCAAGTTAAGAGCTAAATATTAGAAATAATCTTATTTTCCGATTTTAAGTTTTTGCTCAATTTCTGCATTTTTATGTGTGGATTGGACATATTATAATTTATTTAGTCATAAAATGTTGAAAACAGACATTTTAGACCAAGTTATGAGCTAAACGTATGAAATAATCTTATTTTCCGATTTTCAGTTTTTGTTCAATTTCTGCACTTTTATGTGTGAATTGGACATATTATAACTTATTTAGTCATAAAATTCTGAAAATAGACATTTTAGACCAAGTTAAGAGCTAAATATTAGAAATAATCTTATTTTCCGATTTTAAGTTTTTGCTCAATTTCTGCATTTTTATGAGTGAATTGGACTTATTATAACTTATTTAGTCATGAAATGCTGAAAACAGACATTTTAGACCAAGTAAAGAGCTAAAAATTATAAATAATCTTATTTTCCGATTTTAAGTTTTTGTTCAATTTCTGCAATTTTATGTGTGGATTGGACATATTATAATTTATTTAGTCATAAAATGTTGAAAACTGACATTTTAGACCAAGTTATGAGCTAAACGTATGAAATAATCTTATTTTCCGATTTTCAGTTTTTGTTCAATTTCTGCACTTTTATGTGTGAATTGGACATATTATAACTTATTTAGTCATAAAATTCTGAAAATAGACATTTTAGACCAAGTTAAGAGCTAAATATTAGAAATAATCTTATTTTCCGATTTTAAGTTTTTTCTCAATTTCTGCACTTTTATGCGTGGTTTGGACATATTATATATTATTTGGTCATAAAATGTTGAAAACAGACATATTAGACCAAGTTATGAGCTAAAAATTTGAAATATTCTTATTTTCCGATTTTAAGTTTTTGTTCAATTTCTGCACTTTTATGTGTGAATTGGACCTATTATAACTTATTTAGTGATAAAACTCTGAAAATAGACATTTAAGACAGAGTTATGAGTTAAAAATTAGAAATAATCTTATTTTCCGATTTCAAGTTTTTGTTCAATTTCTGCACTTTTATGTGTGGGTTAGACATATTATAACTTATTTAGTCAAAAAATGTCGAAAACAGACATTTTAGACCAAGTTATGAGCTAAAAATATGAAATAATCTTATTTTCCGATTTTAAGTTTTTGTTCAATTTCTGCACTTTTATGTGTGGATTGGACATATTATAACTTATTTAGTCATAGAATTCTGAAAATAGACATTTTAGACCAAGTAAAGAGCTAAAAATTATAAATAATCTTATTCTCCGATTTTAAGTTTTTGTTCAATTTCTGCACTTTTATGTGTGAATTGGACATATTATAACTTATTTAGTCATAAAATTCTGAAAATAGATATTTTAGACCAAGTTAAGAGCTAAATATTAGAAATAATCTTTTTTTCCGATTTTAAGTTTTTGCTCAATTTCTGCACTTTTATGTGTGGATTGGACATATTATAACTTATTTAGTCATAAAATGTCGAAAACAGACATTTTAGACCAAGTTATGAGCTAAAAATATGAAATAATCTTATTTTCCGATTTTAAGTTTTTGTTCAATTTCTGCAATTTTATGTTTGGTTTGGACATATTATATATTATTTAGTCATAAAATGTTGAAAACAGACATATTAGACCAAGTTATGAGCTAAAAGTAAGAAATAATTTTATTTTCCGATTTTAAGTTTTTGTTCAATTTCTGCACTTTTATGTTTGGTTTGGACATATTATATATTATTTAGTCATAAAATGTTGAAAACAGGCATTTTGGACCAAGTTGAGAGCTAGATATTAGAAATAATCTTATTTTCCGATTTTAAGTTTTTGTTCAATTTCTGCACTTTTATGTGTGAATTGGACATATTATAACTTATTTAGTGATAAAACTCTGAAAATTGACATTTTAGACCGAGTTATGAGCTAAAAATTAGAAATAATCTTATTTTCCGATTTCAAGTTTTTGTTCAATTTCTGCACTTTTATGTGAGGATCAGACATATTATAACTTATTTAGTCATAAAATGTCGAAAACAGACATTTTAGACCAAGTTATGAGCTAAAAATATTAAATAATCTTATTTTCCAATTTTGAGTTTTTGTTCAATTTCTGCACTTTTATGTGTGAATTGGACATATTATAACTTATTTAGTCATAAAATTCTGAAAATATATATTTTATACCAAGTTAAGAGCTAAATATTAGAAATAATCTTTTTTTAAAATTTTAAGTTTTTGCTCAATTTCTGCACTTTTATGTGTGGATTGGACATATTATAACTTATTTAGTAATAAAATGTCGAAAACAGACATTTTAGACCAAGTTATGAGCTAAAAATATTAAATAATCTTATTTTCCAATTTTGAGTTTTTGTTCAATTTCTGCACTTTTATGTGTAAATTGGACATATTATAACTTATTTAGTCATAAAATTCTGAAAATAGATATTTTATACCAAGTTAAGAGCTAAATATTAGAAATAATCTTTTTTTAAAATTTTAAGTTTTTGCTCAATTTCTGCACTTTTATGTGTGGATTGGACATATTATAACTTATTTAGTCATGAAATGCTGAAAACAGACATTTTAGAGCAAGTAAAGAGCTAAAAATTATAAATAAGCATATTTTCCGATTTTAAGTTTTTGTTCAATTTCTGCACTTTTATGTTTGGTTTGGACATATTACATATTATTCATTCTTAAAATGTTGAAAACAGGCATCTTAGACCAAGTTAAGAGCTAGATATTAGAAATAATCTTCTTTTCCGATTTTAAGTTTTTGCTCAATTTCTGCATTTTTATGAGTGAATTGGACTTATTATAACTTATTTAGTCATGAAATGCTGAAAACAGACATTTTAGACCAAGTAAAGAGCTAAAAATTATAAATAATCTTATTTTCCGATTTTAAGTTTTTGTTCAATTTCTGCAATTTTATGTGTGGATTGGACATATTATAATTTATTTAGTCATAAAATGTTGAAAACAGACATTTTAGACCAAGTTATGAGCTAAACGTATGAAATAATCTTATTTTCCGATTTTCAGTTTTTGTTCAATTTCTGCACTTTTATGTGTGAATTGGACATATTATAACTTATTTAGTCATAAAATTCTGAAAATAGACAATTTAGACCAAGTTAAGAGCTAAATATTAGAAATAATCTTATTTTCCGATTTTAAGTTTTTGCTCAATTTCTGCATTTTTATGAGTGAATTGGACTTATTATAACTTATTTAGTCATGAAATGCTGAAAACAGACATTTTAGACCAAGTAAAGAGCTAAAAATTATAAATAATCTTATTTTCCGATTTTAAGTTTTTGTTCAATTTCTGCAATTTTATGTGTGGATTGGACATATTATAATTTATTTAGTCATAAAATGTTGAAAACTGACATTTTAGACCAAGTTATGAGCTAAACGTATGAAATAATCTTATTTTCCGATTTTCAGTTTTTGTTCAATTTCTGCACTTTTATGTGTGAATTGGACATATTATAACTTATTTAGTCATAAAATTCTGAAAATAGACATTTTAGACCAAGTTAAGAGCTAAATATTAGAAATAATCTTATTTTCCGATTTTAAGTTTTTTCTCAATTTCTGCACTTTTATGCGTGGTTTGGACATATTATATATTATTTGGTCATAAAATGTTGAAAACAGACATATTAGACCAAGTTATGAGCTAAAAATATGAAATAATCTTATTTCCCGATTTTAAGTTTTTGTTCAATTTCTGCACTTTTATGTGTGGATTGGACAAATTATAACTTATTTAGTCATAAAATGTTGAAAACAAACATTTTAGACCTAGTTATGAACTAAAAGTATGGAATAATCTTATTTTCCGATTTTAAGTTTTTCTCAATTTCTGCAGTTTTATGTGTGGTTTGAACATATTATATATTATTTAGTCATAAAATGTTGAAAACAGACATATTAGACCAAGTTATGAGCTAAAAATTTGAAATATTCTTATTTTCCGATTTTAAGTTTTTGTTCAATTTCTGCACTTTTATGTGTGAATTGGACATATTATAACTTATTTAGTGATAAAACTCTGAAAATAGACAATTAAGACAGAGTTATGAGCTAAAAATTAGAAATAATCTTATTTTCCGATTTCAAGTTTTTGTTCAATTTCTGCACTTTTATGTGTGGGTTAGACATATTATAACTTATTTAGTGATAAAAAACTGAAAATAGACATTTTAGACAGAGTTATGAGCTAAAAATTTGAAATAATCTTGTTTTCCGATTTCAAGTTTTTGTTCAATTTCTGCACTTTTATGTGAGGATTAGACATATTATAACTTATTTAGTCAAAAAATGTCGAAAACAGACATTTTAGACCAAGTTATGAGCTAAAAATATGAAATAATCTTATTTTCCGATTTTAAGTTTTTGTTCAATTTCTGCACTTTTATGTGTGAATTGGACATATAACTTATTTAGTCATAGAATTCTGAAAATAGACATTTTAGACCAAGTAAAGAGCTAAAAAATATAATTAATCTTATTCTCCGATTTTAAGTTTTTGTTCAATTTCTGCACTTTTATGTGTGAATTGGACATATAACTTATTTAGTCATAAAATTCTGAAAATAGATATTTTAGACCAAGTTAAGAGCTAAATATTAGAAATAATCTTTTTTTCCGATTTTAAGTTTTTGCTCAATTTCTGCACTTTTATGTGTGGATTGGACATATTATAACTTATTTACTAATAAAATGTTGAAAACAGACATTTTAGACCAAGTTATGAGCTAAAAGTATGAAATAATCTTATTTTCCGATTTAAAGTTTTTGTCCAATTTCTGCACTTTTATGTGTGAATTGGACATATTATAACTTATTTAGTCATATAATTCTGAAAATAGACATTTTAGACCAAGTTATGAGCTAAATATTAGAAATAATCTTATTTTCCGATTTTAAGTTTTTGCTCAATTTCTGCACTTTTATGTGTGGTTTGGACATATTATATATTAGTTAGTCATAAAATGTTGAAAACAGACATATTAGACCAAGTTATGAGCTAAAAATATGAAATAATCTTATTTTCCGATTTTAAGTTTTTGTTCAATTCCATCACCATCACCATCTCCATCACCATCACCATCACCATCACCATCACCATCACCATCACCATCACCATCACCATCACCATCACCATCACCATCACCATCACCATCACCATCACCATCACCATCACCATCACCATCACCATCACCATCACCATCACCATCACCATCACCATCACCATCACCATCACCATCACCATCACCATCACCATCACCATCACCATCACCATCACCATCACCATCACCATCACCATCACCATCACCATCACCATCACCATCACCATTACCATCACCATCACCATCACCTTCACCATCACCATCACCATCACCATCACCATCACCATCACCATCACCATCACATCACCATCACCATCACCATCACCATCACCATCACCATCACCATCACCATCACCATCACCATCACCATCACCATCACCATCACCATCACCATCACCATCACCATCACCATCACCATCACCATCACCATCACCATCACCATCACCATCACCATCACCATCACCATCACCTCACCATCACCATCACCATCACCATCACCATCACCATCACCATCACCATCACCATCACCATCACCATCACCATCACCATCACCATCACCATCACCATCACCATCACCATCACCATCACCATCACCATCACCATCACCATCACCATCACCATCACCATCACCATCACCATCACCATCACCATCACCATCACCATCACCATCACCATCACCATCACCATCACCATCACCATCACCATCACCATCACCATCACCATCACCATCACCATCACCATCACCATCACCATCACCATCACCATCACCATCACCATCACCATCACCATCACCATCACCATCACCATCACCATCACCATCACCATCACCATCACCATCACCATCACCATCACCATCACCATCACCATCACCATCACCATCACCATCACCATCACCATCACCATCACCATCACCATCACCATCACCATCACCATCACCATCACCATCACCATCACCATCACCATCACCATCACCATCACCATCACCATCACCATCACCATCACCATCACCATCACCATCACCATCACCATCACCATCTCCATCACCATCACCATCACCATCACCATCACCATCATATATGCCAATATGGCGGAACTGGATAGTATGGTTTTAGCAGCTGAACTCAATAAATTGAGAAAAAGCGAGTTAATTGAATTAATAATTAACAAAACTTTACCGGAAAGTGTATCTAGTGATGTTCTTTTGTGCCTGGTTGATGGACTGAAAGCTAGTATGTCGCGTGAATATGAAAAATGTTCTGAAAGTTTGGATTTTTCTGCCGTGTTAGAAGGTAGTGATCAAACTGTGATGCATAACAAACGTAATCTAGAGGTGTGGTACCTTAAACAGTTATGTGATCAAAAGGACTTAGTCATCAGCAACCAACAAGTGACAATAAATGCAGTTACTGAGCAAAAGAACTTATTAAGTAACATGTTTTTACATCAAAACAATCATTTCAAGTCAACACATGAATCGACATCTTCCATCTCAATGGCTGATTACAAAAATTGTGGGTCATCTATCAGCACCAGCAATGAACCAGAGATAACCAAAAACCTAACGACAAAGAAATCTACATCGTCGACATCCATGCCGTCTCGTAGTGGAAAGAAATCTTCTGCTTCCTGTTGTTCTTCTCAGGGTCAAATCTCGGAAAACGTAAATTTGAGTGGACATATTAACAACATAACCAAACAGCAGCTGTCTAATGCTGTTCTGGAATCACAACAACAACAAACAATGACTAAAGTTATCAATTTAGTTCAATATGACCAAGATAACGATTGGAAAAAGGTTTCATACCAAAGAAATAGGCGGTCTACTCAAACTATGATAGGAACCGGTAGCCTGAATGCTGGAAATTCCAATCTCAGAGCAGTTCCTAGCTACAGTTTTTATCATGTTTATCATTTAGATCCATCGACTTCTGCAGATGATTTAGTAGATTATCTAAAAACTATGTTTTCTGAAGCCACATGTGAGAAAATACAATCAAAATTTCCCGATAGATATGCTTCATTTAAGGTTGGTATATTTCACAGTAACGTAAATAATTTTTTGAAACCATCGATATGGCCGGAAGGTGCTAGAATTAATAAGTTTTTTCACGCAAAAGGGAAGAACAAGAAAGTGGACTAACCTCAATCAACATTCAAACGCAAAATTTAACTAGTGCCAACAATAATTATAGCCTACAAATATTTCACATTAATATTCAGGGTCTGCGTAATAAAACTGCTGAACTGTCTTTGTTTCTCGATAGTCAAAAGTATCATTTTGTTTGTATTAGTGAACATTGGTGTAATAAGGATGTATTAAGTCTTGTCAATGTAAGTAATTATAAGTTAATTTCATTTTTTTGTAGAAAATATCACATTCATGGAGGTGTATGTATTTTCGCAAGAAATGATGTTAAAAGTAAAGTTCTAAACTTGGAACCTTACTGTAGAGAAATTGATGTAGAACTCTGTGCTGCAGTTGTTTCTAATAAAGAAATAATAATTACCGTGTATAGGTCTTGCTCTGGAAATGGTGAATTGTTTTTGCAGATTTTTGAACAGCTTCTTGAGTATTTATTTGATACTTACAATAGGATATATATATTGGGTGATTTTGATATAAATTTTAAGATCAGTTCGAATATTCTCTCTGAATTAATTAATACTGGGGACTCTTTTGGTATCTTCCCTACCATAACAGAATATACAAGGGTTTATAGTGGCTCTCGAAGTTGCATTGACAATATTCTAACAAATATAAATCCGAGCAGCTTTGTATCAGGTATTTGTGAACCTTGTCTCTCCGATCACTATGGTCAGTTTATTAAGATTAGAGAAGAAATAAAATTAGAAGTCCAAAGACATAAAGTAAGAAAAATCACTTCTTTAGGCGTTACATCTATAAATAATAGTCTTAAATGTATAGACTGGAGTTTATTTTATGACTCTGGTTGTGTCGAATATATGTCTAGATTCTTGCTAACTAAATGCCAAGCGTTAATTTGTGAAAACTTACCATTACGTAATGTCTCTAGTAATAAGGAACCAGTAAAATGGTTCAATGATGAGTTGAAGAAACAAAGAGAACATCTTTCTACAATTAAATTCATATCTGACCATTCGGGACACCCAATACTCAAAGACACTTATAACCTGTTGCGTTCTGAATATAAAGAAAGTATCACTTTAAATAAACGAATGGCTTTTGATCGATATATAAATAAGTCGCAAAATAAATGCAAGGATATGTGGAAAATTGTAAATTTTGAGAGAAATAATAATAAAAATAGACAAACTACTGAAAAATTATCTGCTAAGGATTTCAATATTTATTTTGTATCCGTAGCATCAGCTATTGTCAAGAGCCTGACAGTTGACGTAAACTTGCAGAATGCTTTATTACATGACATTCCCATAGTTTCACAATCTTTTGTTCTTTTACCGGTAGCAGAAAACGATGTCGAGAATGCAATTTTGAGTTTAAAAAATTCCAATAGCATTGATGTGTATGATTTAAATAATAATATTCTCAAGCTAATAAATTCAAGTCTGATTAAACTTCTAACTCACATTTTTAACATATGTATTGCTCAAGGGAAGTTCCCTGATTGTTTCAAAATAGCTAGAGTGGTTCCTCTGTTCAAAAAAGGAGACTTGGATTCAACAGAGAGCTATCGTCCAATCTCCATTGTTCCCCTTTTTGGGAAGGTTTTCGAAATAATTCTCAAAAACAGATTGAACTCATATTTTGATAAATACAAAATACTATGTTCCTCACAATTCGGTTTCCGTGAACACCATTCCACTATTCAAGCTGTAACCAAGCTTGTGGAAGGCGTAGTCGAAGGCCTCGAAAATGGAGAGCATGTAGGTCTTACCTTATGTGATCTTAGCAAGGCTTTCGATTGCGTTTCCCATGAGCTTTTACTAGCAAAACTGTCACGGTATGGTGTACGAGGACTTCCTCTTAGCTTAATAAGATCCTATCTAACATCAAGAACTCAGTGTGTAGATCTAAATGGTATCATGTCAAATTTTCAACCAGTAGATTGTGGGGTACCTCAGGGCTCTGTTTTAGGGCCCTTCCTTTTTATAGTCTGTATAAATGATTTATTTACCTATTTATTACCTCACAAAAATGTGTGTTATGCGGATGACAATACAATAATTTGTAGAGCCAAGACACTGGAGGAACTAGAAAATAGAATGATAGTCAGTAAGAAAAGGGCCGAGCACTGGTTTACGCAAAATTGTCTTAAGCTCAACATCGACAAGACACAAGACATAATTTTCTCAACAACTGCAGGTATTGCTCACGGCCATTGTGTCAATTTTCTGGGATTGAGATTAGATGATAGGTTAAACTGGCGCACACATGCATCGTTTTTACACGGTAAACTCTCATCTACTTTATTCGTTATTCGAAAATTACGTGGACTGATAAGCCAAAATTCACTAAAAATTGTTTACCACTCGTTATTTCATTCTCAAATATCCTATGGTATCATAATATGGGGCCAGCCTTCATATATGTTACCTATATTTAGACTCCAGAAAAAAGCCATTAGAATAATTGCTGATGCCAGCTTCCGAGAGCACTGTAAACCACTTTTTGTTCAGTTAGGGATATTGACTTTACCTTCTTTATATATATTTTACCAATTATTAGATATTCACAAAAATAAATATAATTTAAAATTAAATTCGGCATATCATAACTACGACACCCGTTCAGCTGTGTTGATTAGAAAGCCCAGATTAAGGCTAGAAAAATCTGTGAAGAATTCTCCCCATTTCCAACTATACAACATCCTTCCAGAGTGTTTCAAAACTCTGTCTTCAAATAGTTTCAAAACAAAAATTAAAAAGTTTTTACTCGAGAATGCTTTTTACTCGATTGAAGAGTATTTAGACTATCTTTCTATTTAAGAGAGCATTACACTCCAATACATACTATCATTTTATAACCATATACCTGTATTTTATTTTCTTAGCTACTATTTTATCAGTTTTATGTGTCAATTTATATGTTTTTATATTTTTTTATCAAGACTTGCTACAATTGTATTTACAAAACGTGGTTAAATAAACATCTATCTATCTATCTATCTATCACCATCACCATCACCATCACCATCACCATCACCATCACCATCACCATCACCATCACCATCACCATCACCATCACCATCACCATCACCATCACCATCACCATCACCATCACCATCACCATCACCATCACCATCACCATCACCATCACCATCACCGTCCCCATCACCATCACCATCACCATCACCATCACCATCACCATCACCATCACCATCACCATCACCATCACCATCACCATCACCATCACCATCACCATCACCATCACCATCACCATCACCATCACCATCACCATCACCATCACCATCACCATCACCATCACCATCACCATCACCATCACCATCACCATCACCATCACCATCACCATCACCATCACCATCACCATCACCATCACCATCACCATCACCATCACAATCACCATCACCATCACCATCACCATCACCATCACCATCACCATCACCATCACCATCACCATCACCATCACCATCACCATCACCATCACCATCACCATCACCATCACCATCACCATCACATCACCATCACCATCACCATCACCATCACCATCACCATCACCATCACCATCACCATCACCATCACCATCACCATCACCATCACCATCACCATCACCATCACCATCACCATCACCATCACCATCACCATCACCATCACCATCACCATCACCATCACCATCACCATCACCATCACCATCACCATCACCATCACCATCACCATCACCATCACCATCACCATCACCATCACCATCACCATCACCATCACCATCACCATCACCATCACCATCACCATCACCATCACCATCACCATCACCATCACCATCACCATCACCATCACCATCACCATCACCATCACCATCACCATCACCATCACCATCACCATCACCATCACCATCACCATCACCATCACCATCACCATCACCATCACCATCACCATCACCATCACCATCACCATCACCATCACCATCACCATCACCATCACCATCACCATCACCATCACCATCACCATCACCATCACCATCACCATCACCGTCACCATCACCATCACCATCACCATCGCCATCACCATCACCATCACCATCACCATCACCATCACCATCACCATCACCATCACCATCACCATCACCATCACCATCACCATCACCATCACCATCACCATCACCATCACCATCACCATCACCATCACCATCACCATCACCATCACCATCACCATCACCATCACCATCACCATCACCATCACCATCACCATCACCATCACCATCACCATCACCATCACCATCACCATCACCATCACCATCACCATCACCATCACCATCACCATCACCATCACATCACCATCACCATCACCATCACCATCACCATCACCATCACCATCACCATCACCATCACCATCACCATCACCATCACCATCACCATCACCATCACCATCACCATCACCATCACCATCACCATCACCATCACCATCACCATCACCATCACCATCACCATCACCATCACCATCACCATCACCATCACCATCACCATCACCATCACCATCACCATCACCATCACCATCACCATCACCATCACCATCACCATCACCATCACCATCACCATCACCATCACCATCACCATCACCATCACCATCACCATCACCATCACCATCACAATCACCATCACCATCACCATCACCATCACCATCACCATCACCATCACCGTCACCATCACCATCACCATCACCATCACCATCACCATCACCATCACCATCACCATCACCATCACCATCACCATCACCATCACCATCACCATCACCATCACCATCACCATCACCATCACCATCACCATCACCATCACCATCACCATCACCATCACCATCACCATCACCATCACCATCACCATCACCATCACCATCACCATCACAATCACCATCACCATCACCATCACCATCACCATCACCATCACCATCACCATCACCATCACC
>CAUEHI010000528.1:0-41669 GCA_958507055.1 Crioceris asparagi
ACACATAAAAGTGAATAAATTGAACAAAATCTTGAAATCTGAAAACAAGATTATTTCTAATTTTTAGCTCTTAACTTGGTCTAAAATATCTGTTTTCAACATTTTATGACTAAATAAGCTATAATATGTACAATCCACACATAAAAGTGCAGAAATTGAAAAGAAACTTGAAATCTGAAAACAAGATTATTTCTAATTTTTAGCTCTTAACTTGGTCTAAAATATCTGTTTTCAACATTTTATGACTAAATAAGCTATAATATGTCTAATCCACACATAAAAGTGAATAAATTGAACAAAATCTTGAAATCTGAAAACAAGATTATTTCTAATTTTTAGCTCTTAACTTGGTCTAAAATATCTGTTTTCAACATTTTATGACTAAATAAGCTATAATATGTCTAATCCACACATAAAAGTGAATAAATTGAACAAAATCTTGAAATCTGAAAACAAGATTATTTCTAATTTTTAGCTCTTAACTTTGTCTAAAATATCTGTTTTCAACATTTTATGACTAAATAAGCTGTAATATGTACAATCCACACATAAAAGTGCAGAAATTGAAAAGAAACTTGAAATCTGAAAAGTTTTCAACATTTTATGACTAAATAAGCTATAATATGTCTAATCCACACATAAAAGTGAATAAATTGAACAAAAACTTGAAATCTGAAAACAAGATTATTTCTAATTTTTAGCTCTTAACTTGGTCTAAAATATCTGTTTTCAACATTTTATGACTAAATAAGCTATAATATGTCTAATCCACACATAAAAGTGAATAAATTGAACAAAATCTTGAAATCTGAAAACAAGATTATTTCTAATTTTTAGCTCTTAACTTGGTCTAAAATATCTGTTTTCAACATTTTATGACTAAATAAGCTATAATATGTCTAATCCACACATAAAAGGGAATAAATTGAACAAAAACTTGAAATCTGAAAACAAGATTATTTCTAATTTTTAGCTCTTAACTTGGTCTAAAAATATCTGTTTTCAACATTTTATGACTAAATAAGCTATAATATGTACAATCCACACATAAAAGTGCAGAAATTGAAAGAAACTTGAAATCTGAAAAGAAGATTATTTCTAATTTTTAGCTCTTAACTTGGTCTAAAATATCTGTTTTCAACATTTTATGACTAAATAAGCTATAATATGTACAATCCACACATAAAAGTGCAGAAATTGAAAAGAAACTTGAAATCTGAAAACAAGATTATTTCTAATTTTTAGCTCTTAACTTGGTCTAAAATATCTGTTTTCAACATTTTATGACTAAATAAGCTATAATATGTCTAATCCACACATAAAAGTGAATAAATTGAACAAAAACTCGAAATCTGAAAACAAGATTATTTCTAATTTTTAGCTCTTAACTTGGTCTAAAATATCTGTTTTCAACATTTTATGACTACATAAGCTATAATATGTCTGATCCACACATAAAAGTGAATAAATTGAAGAAAATCTTGAAATCTGAAAACAAGATTATTTCTAATTTTTAGCTCTAAACTTGGTCTAAAATATCTGTTTTCAACATTTTATGACTAAATAAGCTATAATATGTACAATCCACACATAAAAGTGCAGAAATTGAAAAGAAACTTGAAATCTGAAAACAAGATTATTTCTAATTTTTAGCTCTTAACTTGGTCTAAAATATCTGTTTTCAACACTTTATGACTAAATAAGCTATAATATGTCTAATCCACACATAAAAGTGAATAAATTGAACAAAATCTTGAAATCTGAAAACAAGATTATTTCTAATTTTTAGCTCTTAACTTGGTCTAAAATATCTGTTTTCAACATTTTATGACTAAATAAGCTATAATATGTAGAATCCACACATAAAAGTGCAGAAATTGAAAAGAAACTTGAAATCTGAAAACAAGATTATTTCTAATTTTTAGCTCTTAACTTGGTCTAAAATATCTGTTTTCAACATTTTATGACTAAATAAGCTATAATATGTCTAATCCACACATAAAAGTGAATAAATTGAACAAAATCTTGAAATCTGAAAACAAGATTATTTCTAATTTTTAGCTCTTAACTTGGTCTAAATATCTGTTTTCAATATTTTATGACTAAATAAGCTATAATATGTCTAATCCACACATAAAAGTGAATAAATTGAACAAAATCTTGAAATCTGAAAACAAGATTATTTCTAATTTTTAGCTCTTAACTTGGTCTAAAATATCTGTTTTCAACATTTTATGACTAAATAAGCTATAATATGTACAATCCACACATAAAAGTGCAGAAATTGAAAAGAAACTTGAAATCTGAAAACAAGATTATTTCTAATTTTTAGCTCTTAACTTGGTCTAAAATATCTGTTTTCAACATTTTATGACTAAATAAGCAATAATATGTCTAATCCACACATAAAAGTGAATAAATTGAACAAAATCTTGAAATCTGAAAACAAGATTATTTCTAATTTTTAGCTCTTAACTTGGTCTAAAATATCTGTTTTCAACATTTTATGACTAAATAAGCTATAATATGTACAATGCACACATAAAAGTGAATAAATTGAACAAAAACTTGAAATCTGAAAACAAGATTATTTCTAATTTTTAGCTCTTAACTTGGTCTAAAATATCTGTTTTCAACATTTTATGACTAAATAAGCTATAATATGTACAATCCACACATAAAAGTGCAGAAATTGAAAAGAAACATGAAATCTGAAAACAAGATTATTTCTAATTTTTAGCTCTTAACTTGGTCTAAAATATCTGTTTTCAACGTTTTATGACTAAATAAGCTATAATATGTACAATCCACACATAAAAGTGCAGAAATTGAAAAGAAACTTGAAATCTGAAAACAAGATTATTTCTAATTTTTAGCTCTTAACTTGGTCTAAAATATCTGTTTTCAACATTTTATGACTAAATAAGCTATAATATGTCTAATCCACACATAAAAGTGAATAAATTGAACAAAAACTTGAAATCTAAAAATAAGATTATTTCTAATTTTAGCTCTTAACTTGGTCTAAAATATCTGTTTTTCAACATTTTATGACTAAATAAGCTATAATATGTACAATCCACACATAAAAGTGCAGAAATTGAAAAGAAACTTGAAATCTGAAACAAGATTATTTCTAATTTTTAGCTCTTAACTTGGTCTAAAATATCTGTTTTCAACATTTTATGACTAAATAAGCTATAATATGTCTAATCCACACATAAAAGTGAATAAATTGAACAAAATCTTGAAATCTGAAAACAAGATTATTTCTAATTTTTAGCTCTTAACTTGGTCTAAAATATCTGTTTTCAACATTTTATGACTAAATAAGCTATAATATGTACAATCCACACATAAAAGTGCAGAAATTGAAAAGAAACTTGAAATCTGAAAACAAGATTATTTCTAATTTTTAGCTCTTAACTTGGTCTAAAATATCTGTTTTCAACATTTTATGACTAAATAAGCTATAATATGTCTAATCCACACATAAAAGTGAATAAATTGAACAAAATCTTGAAATCTGAAAACAAGATTATTTCTAATTTTTAGCTCTTAACTTGGTCTAAAATATCTGTTTTCAACATTTATGACTAAATAAGCTATAATATGTCTAATCCACACATAAAAGTGAATAAATTGAACAAAATCTTGAAATCTGAAAACAAGATTATTTCTAATTTTTAGCTCTTAACTTTGTCTAAAATATCTGTTTTCAACATTTTATGACTAAATAAGCTGTAATATGTACAATCCACACATAAAAGTGCAGATATTGAAAAGAAACTTGAAAAGTTTTCAACATTTTATGACTAAATAAGCTATAATATGTCTAATCCACACATAAAAGTGAATAAATTGAACAAAAACTTGAAATCTGAAAACAAGATTATTTCTAATTTTTAGCTCTTAACTTGGTCTAAAATATCTGTTTTCAACATTTATGACTAAATAAGCTATAATATGTCTAATCCACATATAAAAGTGAATAAATTGAACAAAATCTTGAAATCTGAAAACAAGATTATTTCTAATTTTTAGCTCTTAACTTGGTCTAAAATATCTGTTTTCAACATTTTATGACTAAATAAGCTATAATATGTCTAATCCACACATAAAAGTGAATAAATTGAACAAAAACTTGAAATCTGAAAACAAGATTATTTCTAATTTTTAGCTCTTAACTTGGTCTAAAATATCTGTTTTCAACATTTTATGACTAAATAAGCTATAATATGTACAATCCACACATAAAAGTGCAGAAATTGAAAAGAAACTTGAAATCTGAAAACAAGATTATTTCTAATTTTTAGCTCTTAACTTGGTCTAAAATATCTGTTTTCAACATTTTATGACTAAATAAGCTATAATATGTACAATCCACACATAAAAGTGCAGAAATTGAAAAGAAACTTGAAATCTGAAAACAAGATTATTTCTAATTTTTAGCTCTTAACTTGGTCTAAAATATCTGTTTTCAACATTTTATGACTAAATAAGCTATAATATGTCTAATCCACACATAAAAGTGAATAAATTGAACAAAATCTTGAAATCTGAAAACAAGATTATTTCTTAATTTTATCTCTTAACTTGGTCTAAAATATCTGTTTTCAACATTTTATGACTAAATAAGCTATAATATGTCTAATCCACACATAAAAGTGAATAAATTGAACAAAATCTTGAAATCTGAAAACAAGATTATTTCTAATTTTTAGCTCTTAACTTGGTCTAAAATATCTGTTTTCAACATTTTATGACTAAATAAGCTATAATATGTACAATCTACACATAAAAGTGCAGAAATTGAAAACTTGAAATCTGAAAACAAGATTATTTCTAATTTTTAGCTCTTAACTTGGTCTAAAATATCTGTTTTCAACATTTTATGACTAAATAAGCTATAATATGTCTAATCCACACATAAAAGTGAATAAATTGAACAAAAAACTTGAAATCTGAAAACAAGATTATTTCTAATTTTTAGCTCTTAACTTGGTCTAAAATATCTGTTTTCAACATTTTATGACTAAATAAGCTATAATATGTCTAATCCACACATAAAAGTGAATAGATTGAACAAAATCTTGAAATCTGAAAACAAGATTATTTCTAATTTTTAGCTCTTAACTTGGTCTAAAATATCTGTTTTCAACATTTTATGACTAAATAAGCTATAATATGTCTAAGCCACACATAAACGTGAATAAATTGAACAAAATCTTGAAATCTGAAAACAAGATTATTTCTAATTTTTAGCTCTTAACTTGGTCTAAAATATCTGTTTTCAACATTTTATGACTAAATAAGCTATAATATGTCTAATCCACACATAAAAGTGAATAAATTGAACAAAATCTTGAAATCTGAAAACAAGATTATTTCTAATTTTTAGCTCTTAACTTGGTCTAAATATCTGTTTTCAACATTTTATGACTAAATAAGCTATAATATGTACAATCCACACATAAAAGTGCAGAAATTGAAAAGAAACTTGAAATCTGAAAACAAGATTATTTCTAATTTTTAGCTCTTAACTTGGTCTAAAATATCTGTTTTCAACATTTTATGACTAAATAAGCTATAATATGTCTAATCCACACATAAAAGTGAATAAATTGAACAAAATCTTGAAATCTGAAAACAAGATTATTTCTAATTTTTAGCTCTTAACTTGGTCTAAAATATCTGTTTTCAACATTTTATGACTAAATAAGCTATAATATGTCTAATCCACACATAAAAGTGAATAAATTGAACAAAATCTTGAAATCTGAAAACAAGATTATTTCTAATTTTTAGCTCTTAACTTGGTCTAAAATATCTGTTTTCAACATTTTATGACTAAATAAGCTATAATATGTACAATCCACACATAAAAGTGCAGAAATTGAAAAGAAACTTGAAATCTGAAAACAAGATTATTTCTAATTTTTAGCTCTTAACTTGGTCTAAGATATCTGTTTTCAACATTTTATGACTAAATAAGCTATAATATGTCTAATCCACACATAAAAGTGAATAAATTGAACAAAAACTTGAAATCTGAAAACAAGATTATTTCTAATTTTTAGCTCTTAACTTGGTCTAAAATATCTGTTTTCAACATTTTATGACTAAATAAGCTATAATATGTCTAATCCACACATAAAAGTGAATAAATTGAACAAAATCTTGAAATCTGAAAACAAGATTATTTCTAATTTTTAGCTCTTAACTTGGTCTAAAATATCTGTTTTCAACATTTTATGACTAAATAAGCTATAATATGTACAATCCACACATAAAAGTGCAGAAATTGAAAAGAAACTTGAAATCTGAAAACAAGATTATTTCTAATTTTTAGCTCTTAACTTGGTCTAAAATATCAGTTTTCAACATTTTATGACTAAATAAGCTATAATATGTCTAAGCCACACATAAAAGTGAATAAATTGAACAAAATCTTGAAATCTGAAAACAAGATTATTTCTAATTTTTAGCTCTTAACTTGGTCTAAAATATCTGTTTTCAACATTTTATGACTAAATATGCTATAATATGTCTAATCCACACATAAAAGTGAATAAATTGAACAAAATCTTGAAATCTGAAAACAAGATTATTTCTAATTTTTAGCTCTTAACTTGGTCTAAATATTTGTTTTCAACATTTTATGACTAAATAAGCTATAATATGTCTAATCCACACATAAAAGTGAATAAATTGAACAAAATCTTGAAATCTGAAAACAAGATTATTTCTAATTTTTAGCTCTTAACTTGTTCTAAAATATCTGTTTTCAACATTTTATGACTAAATAAGCTATAATATGTACAATCCACACATAAAATTGCAGAAATTGAAAAGAAACTTGAAATCTGAAAACAAGATTATTTCTAATTTTTAGCTCTTAACTTGGTCTAAAATATCTGTTTTCAACATTTTATGACTAAATAAGCTATAATATGTCTAATCCACACATAAAAGTGAATAAATTGAACAAAATCTTGAAATCTGAAAACAAGATTATTTCTAATTTTTAGCTCTTAACTTGGTCTAAAATATCTGTTTTCAACATTTTATGACTAAATAAGCTATAATATGTACAATCCACACATAAAAGTGCAGAAATTGAAAAGAAACTTGAAATCTGAAAACAAGATTATTTCTAATTTTTAGCTCTTAACTTGTTCTAAAATATCTGTTTTCAACATTTTATGACTAAATAAGCTATAATATGTACAATCCACACATAAAAGTGCAGAAATTGAAAAGAAACTTGAAATCTGAAAACAAGATTATTTCTAATTTTTAGCTCTTAACTTGGTCTAAAATATCTGTTTTCAACATTTTATGACTAAATAAGCTATAATATGTCTAATCCACACATAAAAGTGAATAAATTGAACAAAATCTTGAAATCTGAAAACAAGATTATTTCTAATTTTTAGCTCTTAACTTGGTCTAAAATATCTGTTTTCAACATTTTATGACTAAATAAGCTATAATATGTACAATCCACACATAAAAGTGCAGAAATTGAAAAGAAACTTGAAATCTGAAAACAAGATTATTTCTAATTTTTAGCTCTTAACTTGGTCTAAAATATCTGTTTTCAACATTTTATGACTAAATAAGCTATAATATGTCTAATCCACACATAAAAGTGAATAAATTGAACAAAATCTTGAAATCTGAAAACAAGATTATTTCTAATTTTTAGCTCTTAACTTGCTCTAAAATATCTGTTTTCAACATTTTATGACTAAATAAGCTATAATATGTACAATCCACACATAAAAGTGCAGAAATTGAAAAGAAACTTGAAATCTGAAAACAACATTATTTCTAATTTTTAGCTCTTAACTTGGTCTAAAATATCTGTTTTCAACATTTTATGACTAAATAAGCTATAATATGTCTAAGCCACACATAAAAGTGAATAAATTGAACAAAATCTTGAAATCTGAAAACAAGATCATTTCTAATTCTTAGCTCTTAAATTGGTCTAAAATATCTGTTTTCAACATTTTATGACTAAATAAGCTATAATATGTACAATCCACACATAAAAGTGCAGAAATTGGAAAGAAACTTGAAATCTGAAAACAAGATTATTTCTAATTTTTAGCTCTTAACTTGGTCTAAAATATCTGTTTTCAACATTTTATGACTAAATAAGCTATAATATGTCTAATCCACACATAAAAGTGAATAAATTGAACAAAATCTTGAAATCTGAAAACAAGATTATTTCTAATTTTTAGCTCTTAACTTGGTCTAAAATATCTGTTTTCAACATTTTATGACTAAATAAGCTATAATATGTACAATCCACACATAAAAAAGCAGAAATTGAAAAGAAACTTGAAATCTGAAAACAAGATTATTTCTAATTTTTAGATCTTAACTTGGTCTAAAATATCTGTTTTCAACATTTTATGACTAAATAAGCTATAATATGTCTAATCCACACATAAAAGTGAATAAATTGAACAAAAACTTGAAATCTGAAAACAAGATTATTTCTAATTTTTAGCTCTTAACTTGGTCTAAAATATCTGTTTTCAACATTTTATGACTAAATAAGCTATAATATGTACAATCCACACATAAAAGTGCAGAAATTGAAAAGAAACTTGAAATCTGAAAACAAGATTATTTCTAATTTTTAGCTCTTAACTTGGTCTAAAATATCTGTTTTCAACATTTTATGACTAAATAAGCTATAATATGTACAATCCACACATAAAAGTGCAGAAATTGAAAAGAAACTTGAAATCTGAAAACAAGATTATTTCTAATTTTTAGCTCTTAACTTGGTCTAAAATATCTGTTTTCAACATTTTATGACTAAATAAGCTATAATATGTCTAATCCACACATAAAAGTGAATAAATTGAACAAAAACTTGAAATCTGAAAACAAGATTATTTCTAATTTTTAGCTCTTAACTTGGTCTAAAATATCTGTTTTCAACATTTTATGACTAAATAAGCTATAATATGTACAATCCACACATAAAAGTGCAGAAATTGAAAAGAAACTTGAAATCTGAAAACAAGATTATTTCTAATTTCTAGCTCTTAACTTGGTCTAAAATATCTGTTTTCAACATTTTATGACTAAATAAAGTATAATATGTCTAATCCACACATAAAAGTGAATAAATTGAACAAAATCTTGAAATCAGAAAACAAGATTATTTCAAATTTTTAGCCCTTAACTTGGTCTAAAATATCTGTTTTCAACATTTTATGACTAAATAAGCTATAATATGTCTAATCCACACATAAAAGTGAATAAATTGAACAAAATCTTGAAATCTGAAAACAAGATTATTTCTAATTTTTAGCTCTTAACTTGGTCTAAAATATCTGTTTTCAACATTTTATGACTAAATAAGCTATAATATGTACAATCCACACATAAAAGTGCAGAAATTGAAAAGAAACTTGAAATCTGAAAACAAGATTATTTCTAATTTTAGCTCTTAACTTGGTCTAAAATATCTGTTTTCAACATTTTATGACTAAATAAGCTATAATATGTCTAATCCACACATAAAAGTGAATAAATTGAACAAAACTTAAAATCTGAAAACAAGATTATTTCTAATTTTTAGCTCTTAACTTGGTCTAAAATATCTGTTTTCAACATTTTATGACTAAATAAGCTATAATATGTACAATCCACACATAAAAGTGCAGAAATTGAAAAGAAACTTGAAATCTGAAAACAGATTATTTCTAATTTTTAGCTCTTAACTTGGTCTAAAATATCTGTTTTCAACATTTTATGACTAAATAAGCTATAATATGTACAATCCACACATAAAAGTGCAGAAATTGAAAAGAAACTTGAAATCTGAAAACAAGATTATTTCTAATTTTTAGCTCTTAACTTGGTCTAAATTATCTGTTTTCAACATTTTATGACTAAATAAGCTATAATATGTCTAATCCACACATAAAAGTGAATAAATTGAACAAAAACTTGAAATCTGAAAACAAGATTATTTCTAATTTTTAGCTCTTAACTTGGTCTAAAATATCTGTTTTCAACATTTTATGACTAAATAAGCTATAATATGTGTAATCCACACATAAAAGTGAATAATTGAACAAAATCTTGAAATCTGAAAACAAGATTATTTCTAATTTTTAGCTCTTAACTTGGTCTAAAATATCTGTTTTCAACATTTTATGACTAAATAAGCTATAATATGTACAATCCACACATAAAAGTGCAGAAATTGAAAAGGAACTTGAAATCTGAAACAAGATTATTTCTAATTTTTAGCTCTTAACTTGGTCTAAAATATCTGTTTTCAACATTTTATGACTAAATAAGCTATAATATGTCTAATCCACACATAAAAGTGAATAAATTGAACAAAATCTTGAAATCGGAAAACAAGATTATTTCTAATTTTTAGCTCTTAACTTGGTCTAAAATATCTGTTTTCAACATTTTATGACTAAATAAGCTATAATATGTCTAATCCACACATAAAAGTGAATAAATTGAACAAAATCTTGAAATCTGAAAACAAGATTATTTCTAATGTTTAGCTCTTAACTTGGTCTAAAATATCTGTTTTCAACATTTATGACTAAATAAGCTATAATATGTACAATCCACAAATAAAAGTGCAGAAATTGAAAAGAAACTTGAAATCTGAAAACAAGATTATTTCTAATTTTTAGCTCTTAACTTGGTCTAAAATATCTGTTTTCAACATTTTATGACTAAATAAGCTATAATATGTCTAATCCACACATAAAAGTGAATAAATTGAACAAAAACTTGAAATCTGAAAACAAGATTATTTCTAATTTTTAGCTCTTAACTTGGTCTAAAATATCTGTTTTCAAAATTTTATGACTAAATAAGCTATAATATGTACAATCCACACATAAAAGTGCAGAAATTGAAAAGAAACTTGAAATCTAAAAACAAGATTATTTCTAATTTTTAGCTCTTAACTTGGTCTAAAATATCTGTTTCAACATTTTATGACTAAATAAGCTATAATATGTCTAATCCACACATAAAAGTGAATAAATTGAACAAAATCTTGAAATCTGAAAACAAGATTATTTCAAATTTTTAGCTCTTAACTTGGTCTAAAATATCTGTTTTCAACATTTTATGACTAAATAAGCTATAATATGTCTAATCCACACATAAAAGTGAATAAATTGAACAAAATCTTGAAATCTGAAAACAAGATTATTTCTAATTTTTAGCTCTTAACTTGGTCTAAAATATCTGTTTTCAACATTTTATGACTAAATAAGCTATAATATGTACAATCCACACATAAAAGTGCAGAAATTGAAAGAAACTTGAAATCTGAAAACAAGATTATTTCTAATTTTTAGCTCTTAACTTGGTCTAAAATATCTGTTTTCAACATTTTATGACTAAATAAGCTATAATATGTCTAATCCACACATAAAAGTGAATAAATTGAACAAAAACTTGAAATCTGAAAACAAGATTATTTCTAGTTTTTAGCTCTTAACTTGGTCTAAAATATCTGTTTTCAACATTTTATGACTAAATAAGCTATAATATGTACAATCCACACATAAAAGTGCAGAAATTGAAAAGAAACTTGAAATCTGAAAACAAGATTATTTCTAATTTTTAGCTCTTAACTTGGTCTAAAATATCTGTTTTCAACATTTTATGACTAAATAAGCTATAATATGTCTAATCCACACATAAAAGTGAATAAATTGAACAAAATCTTGAAATCTGAAAACAAGATTATTTCTAGTTTTTAGCTCTTAACTTGGTCTAAAATATCTGTTTTCAACATTTTATGACTAAATAAGCTATAATATGTACAATCCACACATAAAAGTGCAGAAATTGAAAAGAAACTTGAAATCTGAAAACAAGATTATTTCTAATTTTTAGCTCTTAACTTGGTCTAAAATATCTGTTTTCAACATTTTATGACTAAATAAGCTATAATATGTCTAATCCACACATAAAAGTGAATAAATTGAACAAAAACTTGAAATCTGAAAACAAGATTATTTGTAATTTTTAGCTCTTAACTTGGTCTAAAATATCTGTTTTCAACATTTTATGACTAAATAAGCTATAATATGTACAATCCACACATAAAAGTGCAGAAATTGAAAAGAAACTTGAAATCTGAAAACAAGATTATTTCTAATTTTTAGCTCTTAACTTGGTCTAAAATATCTGTTTTCAACATTTTATGACTAAATAAGCTATAATATGTACAATCCACACATAAAAGTGCAGAAATTGAAAAGAAACTTGAAATCTGAAAACAAGATTATTTCTAATTTTTAGCTCTTAACTTGGTCTAAAATATCTGTTTTCAACATTTTATGACTAAATAAGCTATAATATGTCTAATCCACACATAAAAGTGAATAAATTGAACAAAAACTTGAAATCTGAAAACAAGATTATTTCTAATTTTTAGCTCTTAACTTGGTCTAAAATATCTGTTTTCAACATTTTATGACTAAATAAGCTATAATATGTACAATCCACACATAAAAGTGCAGAAATTGAAAAGAAACTTGAAATCTGAAAACAAGATTATTTCTAATTTTTAGCTCTTAACTTGGTCTAAAATATCTGTTTTCAACATTTTATGACTAAATAAGCTATAATATGTCTAATCCACACATAAAAGTGAATAAATTGAACAAAATCTTGAAATCTGAAAACAAGATTATTTCTAATTTTTGGCTCTTAACTTGGTCTAAAATATCTGTTTTCAACATTTTATGACTAAATAAGCTATAATATGTCTAATCCACACATAAAAGTGAATAAATTGAACAAAATCTTGAAATCTGAAAACAAGATTATTTCTAATTTTTAGCTCTTAACTTGGTCTAAAATATCTGTTTTCAACATTTTATGACTAAATAAGCTATAATATGTACAATCCACACATAAAAGTGCAGAAATTGAAAAGAAACTTGAAATCTGAAAACAAGATTATTTCTAATTTTTAGCTCTTAACTTGGTCTAAAATATCTGTTTTCAACATTTTATGACTAAATAAGCTATAATATGTCTAATCCACACATAAAAGTGAATAAATTGAACAAAAACTTGAAATCTGAAAACAAGATTATTTCTAATTTTTAGCTCTTAACTTGGTCTAAAATATCTGTTTTCAACATTTTATGACTAAATAAGCTATAATATGTACAATCCACACATAAAAGTGCAGAAATTGAAAAGAAACTTGAAATCTGAAAACAAGATTATTTCTAATTTTTAGCTCTTAACTTGGTCTAAAATATCTGTTTTCAACATTTTATGACTAAATAAGCTATAATATGTAGAATCCACACATAAAAGTGCAGAAATTGAAAACAAACTTGAAATCTGAAAACAAGATTATTTCTAATTTTTAGCTCTTAACTTGGTCTAAAATATCTGTTTTCAACATTTTATGACTAAATAAGCTATAATATGTCTAATCCACACATAAAAGTGAATAAATTGAACAAAAACTTGAAATCTGAAAACAAGATTATTTCTAATTTTTAGCTCTTGACTTGGTCTAAAATATCTGTTTTCAACATTTTATGACTAAATAAGCTATAATATGTCTAATCCACACATAAAAGTGAATAAATTGAACAAAATCTTGAAATCTGAAAACAAGATTATTTCTAATTTCTAGCTCTTAACTTGGTCTAAAATATCTGTTTTCAACATTTTATGACTAAATAAGCTATAATATGTACAATCCACACATAAAAGTGCAGAAATTGAAAAGAAACTTGAAATCTGAAAACAAGATTATTTCTAATTTTTAGCTCTTAACTTGGTCTAAAATATCTGTTTTCAACATTTTATGACTAAATAAGCTATAATATGTCTAATCCACACATAAAAGTGAATAAATTGAACAAAATCTTGAAATCTGAAAACAAGATTATTTCTAATTTTTAGCTCTTAACTTGGTCTAAAATATCTGTTTTCAACATTTTATGACTAAATAAGCTATAATATGTCTAATCCACACATAAAAGTGAATAAATTGAACAAAATCTTGAAATCTGAAAACAAGATTATTTCTAATTTTTAGCTCTTAACTTGGTCTAAAATATCTGTTTTCAACATTTTATGACTAAATAAGCTATAATATGTACAATCCACACATAAAAGTGCAGAAATTGAAAAGAAACTTGAAATCTGAAAACAAGATTATTTCTAATTTTTAGCTCTTAACTTGGTCTAAAATATCTGTTTTCAACATTTTATGACTAAATAAGCTATAATATGCCTAATCCACACATAAAAGTGAATAAATTGAACAAAAACTTGAAATCTGAAAACAAGATTATTTCTAATTTTTAGCTCTTAACTTGGTCTAAAATATCTGTTTTCAACATTTTATGACTAAATAAGCTATAATATGTACAATCCACACATAAAAGTGCAGAAATTGAAAAGAAACTTGAAATCTGAAAACAAGATTATTTCTAATTTTTAGCTCTTAACTTGGTCTAAAATATCTGTTTTCAACATTTTATGACTAAATAAGCTATAATATGTACAATCCACACATAAAAGTGCAGAAATTGAAAAGAAACTTGAAATCTGAAAACAAGATTATTTCTAATTTTTAGCTCTTAACTTGGTCTAAAATATCTGTTTTCAACATTTTATGACTAAATAAGCTATAATATGTCTAATCCACACATAAAAGTGAATAAATTGAACAAAAACTTGAAATCTGAAAACAAGATTATTCTAATTTTTAGCTCTTAACTTGGTCTAAAATATCTGTTTTCAACATTTTATGACTAAATAAGCTATAATATGTACAATCCACACATAAAAGTGCAGAAATTGAAAAGAAACTTGAAATCTGAAAACAAGATTATTTCTAATTGTTAGCTCTTAACTTGGTCTAAAATATCTGTTTTCAACATTTTATGACTAAATAAGCTATAATATGTACAATCCACACATAAAAGTGCAGAAATTGAAAAGAAACTTGAAATCTGAAAACAAGATTATTTCTAATTTTTAGCTCTTAACTTGGTCTAAAATATCTGTTTTCAACATTTTATGACTAAATAAGCTATAATATGTCTAATCCACACATAAAAGTGAATAAATTGAACAAAAACTTGAAATCTGAAAACAAGATTATTTCTAATTTTTAGCTCTTAACTTGGTCTAAAATATCTGTTTTCAACATTTTATGACTAAATAAGCTATAATATGTCTAATCCACACATAAAAGTGAATAAATTGAACAAAATCTTGAAATCTGAAAACAAGATTATTTCTAATTTTTAGCTCTTAACTTGGTCTAAAATATCTGTTTTCAACATTTTATGACTAAATAAGCTATAATATGTACAATCCACACATAAAAGTGCAGAAATTGAAAAGAAACTTGAAATCTGAAAACAAGATTATTTCTAATTTTTAGCTCTTAACTTGGTCTAAAATATCTGTTTTCAACATTTTATGACTAAATAAGCTATAATATGTCTAATCCACACATAAAAGTGAATAAATTGAACAAAATCTTGAAATCTGAAAACAAGATTATTTCTAATTTTTAGCTCTTAACTTGGTCTAAAATATCTGTTTTCAACATTTTATGACTAAATAAGCTATAATATGTCTAATCCACACATAAAAGTGAATAAATTAAACAAAATCTTGAAATCTGAAAACAAGATTATTTCTAATTTTTAGCTCTTAACTTGGTCTAAAATATCTGTTTTCAACATTTTATGACTAAATAAGCTATAATATGTCTAATCCACACATAAAAGTGAATAAATTGAACAAAATCTTAAAATCTGAAAACAAGATTATTTCTAATTTTTAGCTCTTAACTTGGTCTAAAATATCTGTTTTCAACATTTTATGACTAAATAAGCTATAATATGTACAATCCACACATAAAAGTGCAGAAATTGAAAAGAAACTTGAAATCTGAAAACAAGATTTTTTCTAATTTTTAGCTCTTAACTTGGTCTAAAATATCTGTTTTCAACATTTTATGACTAAATAAGCTATAATATGTCTAATCCACACATAAAAGTGAATAAATTGAACAAAAACTTGAAATCTGAAAACAAGATTATTTCTAATTTTTAGCTCTTAACTTGGTCTAAAATATCTGTTTTCAACATTTTATGACTAAATAAGCTATAATATGTACAATCCACACATAAAAGTGCAGAAATTGAAAAGAAACTTGAAATCTGAAAACAAGATTATTTCTAATTTTTAGCTCTTAACTTGGTCTAAAATATCTGTTTTCAACATTTTATGACTAAATAAGCTATAATATGTACAATCCACACATAAAAGTGCAGAAATTGAAAAGAAACTTGAAATCTGAAAACAAGATTATTTCTAATTTTTAGCTCTTAACTTGGTCTAAAATATCTGTTTTCAACATTTTATGACTAAATAAGCTATAATATGTCTAATCCACACATAAAAGTGAATAAATTGAACAAAAACTTGAAATCTGAAAACAAGATTATTTCTAATTTTTAGCTCTTAACTTGGTCTAAAATATCTGTTTTCAACATTTTATGACTAAATAAGCTATAATATGTACAATCCACACATAAAAGTGCAGAAATTGAAAAGAAACTTGAAATCTGAAAACAAGATTATTTCTAATTTTTAGCTCTTAACTTGGTCTAAAATATCTGTTTTCAACATTTTATGACTAAATAAGCTATAATATGTCTAATCCACACATAAAAGTGAATAAATTGAACAAAATCTTGAAATCTGAAAACAAGATTATTTCTAATTTTTAGCCCTTAACTTGGTCTAAAATATCTGTTTTCAACATTTTATGACTAAATAAGCTATAATATGTATAATCCACACATAAAAGTGAATAAATTGAACAAAATCTTGAAATCTGAAAACAAGATTATTTCTAATTTTTAGCTCTTAACTTGGTCTAAAATATCTGTTTTCAACATTTTATGACTAAATAAGCTATAATATGTACAATCCACACATAAAAGTGCAGAAATTGGAAAGAAACTTGAAATCTGAAAACAAGATTATTTCTAATTTTTAGCTCTTAACTTGGTCTAAAATATCTGTTTTCAACATTTTATGACTAAATAAGCTATAATATGTCTAATCCACACATAAAAGTGAATAAATTGAACAAAATCTTGAAATCTGAAAACAAGATTATTTCTAATTTTTAGCTCTTAACTTGGTCTAAAATATCTGTTTTCAACATTTTATGACTAAATAAGCTATAATATGTACAATCCACACATAAAAGTGCAGAAATTGAAAAGAAACTTGAAATCTGAAAACAAGATTATTTCTAATTTTTAGCTCTTAACTTGGTCTAAAATATCTGTTTTCAACATTTTATGACTAAATAAGCTATAATATGTACAATCCACACATAAAAGTGCAGAAATTGGAAAGAAACTTGAAATCTGAAAACAAGATTATTTCTAATTTTTAGCTCTTAACTTGGTCTAAAATATCTGTTTTCAACATTTTATGACTAAATAAGCTATAATATGTCTAAACCACACATAAAAGTGAATAAATTGAACAAAATCTTGAAATCTGAAAACAAGATTATTTCTAATTTTTAGCTCTTAACTTGGTCTAAAATATCTGTTTTCAACATTTTATGACTAAATAAGCTATAATATGTACAGTCCACACATAAAAGTGCAGAAATTGAAAAGAAACTTGAAATCTGAAAACAACATTATTTCTAATTTTTAGCTCTTAACTTGGTCTAAAATATCTGTTTTCAAGATTTTATGACTAAATAAGCTATAATATGTCTAATCCACACAAAAAAGTGAATAAATTGAACAAAATCTTGAAATCTGAAAACAAGATTATTTCTAATTTTTAGCTCTTAACTTGGTCTAAAATATCTGTTTTCAACATTTTATGACTAAATAAGCTATAATATGTCTAATCCACACATAAAAGTGAATAAATTGAACAAAATCTTGAAATCTGAAAACAAGATTATTTCTAATTTTTAGCTCTTAACTTGGTCTAAAATATCTGTTTTCAACATTTTATGACTAAATAAGCTATAATATGTACAATCCACACATAAAAGTGCAGAAATTGAAAAGAAACTTGAAATCTGAAAACAAGATTATTTCTAATTTTTAGCTCTTAACTTGGTCTAAAATATCTGTTTTCAACATTTTATGACTAAATAAGCTATAATATGTCTAATCCACACATAAAAGTGAATAAATTGAACAAAAACTTGAAATCTGAAAACAAGATTATTTCTAATTTTTAGCTCTTAACTTGGTCTAAAATATCTGTTTTCAACATTTTATGACTAAATAAGCTATAATATATCTAATCCACACATAAAAGTGTATAAATTGAACAAAATCTTGAAATCTGAAAACAAGATTATTTCTAATTTTTAGCTCTTAACTTGGTCTAAAATATCTGTTTTCAACATTTTATGACTAAATAAGCTATAATATGTACAATCCACACATAAAAGTGCAGAAATTGAAAAGACACTTGAAATCTGAAAACAAGATTATTTCTAATTTTTAGCTCTTAACTTGGTCTAAAATATCTGTTTTCAACATTTTATGACTAAATAAGCTATAATATGTACAATCCACACATAAAAGTGCAGAAATTGAAAAGAAACTTGAAATCTGAAAACAAGATTATTTCTAATTTTTAGCTCTTAACTTGGTCTAAAATATCTGTTTTCAACATTTTATGACTAAATAAGCTATAATATGCCTAATCCACACATAAAAGTGAATAAATTGAACAAAAACTTGAAATCTGAAAACAAGATTATTTCTAATTTTTAGCTCTTAACTTGGTCTAAAATATCTGTTTTCAACATTTTATGACTAAATAAGCTATAATATGTACAATCCACACATAAAAGTGCAGAAATTGAAAAGAAACTTGAAATCTGAAAACAAGATTATTTCTAATTTTTAGCTCTTAACTTGGTCTAAAATATCTGTTTTCAACATTTTATGACTAAATAAGCTATAATATGTACAATCCACACATAAAAGTGCAGAAATTGAAAAGAAACTTGAAATCTGAAAACAAGATTATTTCTAATTTTTAGCTCTTAACTTGGTCTAAAATATCTGTGTTCAACATTTTATGACTAAATAAGCTATAATATGTCTAATCCACACATAAAAGTGAATAAATTGAACAAAAACTTGAAATCTGAAAACAAGATTATTTCTAATTTTTAGCTCTTAGTTTGGTCTAAAATATCTGTTTTCAACATTTTATGACTAAATAAGCTATAATATGTACAATCCACACATAAAAGTGCAGAAATTGAAAAGAAACTTGAAATCTGAAAACAAGATTATTTCTAATTGTTAGCTCTTAACTTGGTCTAAAATATCTGTTTTCAACATTTTATGACTAAATAAGCTATAATATGTACAATCCACACATAAAAGTGCAGAAATTGAAAAGAAACTTGAAATCTGAAAACAAGATTATTTCTAATTTTTAGCTCTTAACTTGGTCTAAAATATCTGTTTTCAACATTTTATGACTAAATAAGCTATAATATGTCTAATCCACACATAAAAGTGAATAAATTGAACAAAAACTTGAAATCTGAAAACAAGATTATTTCTAATTTTTAGCTCTTAACTTGGTCTAAAATATCTGTTTTCAACATTTTATGACTAAATAAGCTATAATATGTCTAATCCACACATAAAAGTGAATAAATTGAACAAAATCTTGAAATCTGAAAACAAGATTATTTCTAATTTTTAGCTCTTAACTTGGTCTAAAATATCTGTGTTCAACATTTTATGACTAAATAAGCTATAATATGTACAATCCACACATAAAAGTGCAGAAATTGAAAAGAAACTTGAAATCTGAAAACAAGATTATTTCTAATTTTTAGCTCTTAACTTGGTCTAAAATATCTGTTTTCAACATTTTATGACTAAATAAGCTATAATATGTCTAATCCACACATAAAAGTGAATAAATTGAACAAAATCTTGAAATCTGAAAACAAGATTATTTCTAATTTTTAGCTCTTAACTTGGTCTAAAATATCTGTTTTCAACATTTTATGACTAAATAAGCTATAATATGTACAATCCACACATAAAAGTGCAGAAATTGAAAAGAAACTTGAAATCTGAAAACAAGATTATTTCTAATTTTTAGCTCTTAACTTGGTCTAAAATATCTGTTTTCAACATTTTATGACTAAATAAGCTATAATATGTACAATCCACACATAAAAGTGCAGAAATTGAAAAGAAACTTGAAATCTGAAAACAAGATTATTTCTAATTTTTAGCTCTTAACTTGGTCTAAAATATCTGTTTTCAACATTTTATGACTAAATAAGCTATAATATGTCTAATCCACACATAAAAGTGAATAAATTGAACAAAAACTTGAAATCTGAAAACAAGATTATTTCTAATTTTTAGCTCTTAACTTGGTCTAAAATATCTGTTTTCAACATTTTATGACTAAATAAGCTATAATATGTACAATCCACACATAAAAGTGCAGAAATTGAAAAGAAACTTAAAATCTGAAAACAAGATTATTTCTAATTTTTAGCTCTTAACTTGGTCTAAAATATCTGTTTTCAACATTTTATGACTAAATAAGCTATAATATGTCTAATCCACACATAAAAGTGAATAAATTGAACAAAATCTTGAAATCTGAAAACAAGATTATTTCTAATTTTTAGCCCTTAACTTGGTCTAAAATATCTGTTTTCAACATTTTATGACTAAATAAGCTATAATATGTATAATCCACACATAAAAGTGAATAAATTGAACAAAATCTTGAAATCTGAAAACAAGATTATTTCTAATTTTTAGCTCTTAACTTGGTCTAAAATATCTGTTTTCAACATTTTATGACTAAATAAGCTATAATATGTACAATCCACACATAAAAGTGCAGAAATTGGAAAGAAACTTGAAATCTGAAAACAAGATTATTTCTAATTTTTAGCTCTTAACTTGGTCTAAAATATCTGTTTTCAACATTTTATGACTAAATAAGCTATAATATGTCTAATCCACACATAAAAGTGAATAAATTGAACAAAATCTTGAAATCTGAAAACAAGATTATTTCTAATTTTTAGCTCTTAACTTGGTCTAAAATATCTGTTTTCAACATTTTATGACTAAATAAGCTATAATATGTACAATCCACACATAAAAGTGCAGAAATTGAAAAGAAACTTGAAATCTGAAAACAAGATTATTTCTAATTTTTAGCTCTTAACTTGGTCTAAAATATCTGTTTTCAACATTTTATGACTAAATAAGCTATAATATGTACAATCCACACATAAAAGTGCAGAAATTGGAAAGAAACTTGAAATCTGAAAACAAGATTATTTCTAATTTTTAGCTCTTAACTTGGTCTAAAATATCTGTTTTCAACATTTTATGACTAAATAAGCTATAATATGTCTAAACCACACATAAAAGTGAATAAATTGAACAAAATCTTGAAATCTGAAAACAAGATTATTTCTAATTTTTAGCTCTTAACTTGGTCTAAAATATCTGTTTTCAACATTTTATGACTAAATAAGCTATAATATGTACAGTCCACACATAAAAGTGCAGAAATTGAATAGAAACTTGAAATCTGAAAACAACATTATTTCTAATTTTTAGCTCTTAACTTGGTCTAAAATATCTGTTTTCAAGATTTTATGACTAAATAAGCTATAATATGTCTAATCCACACAAAAAAGTGAATAAATTGAACAAAATCTTGAAATCTGAAAACAAGATTATTTCTAATTTTTAGCTCTTAACTTGGTCTAAAATATCTGTTTTCAACATTTTATGACTAAATAAGCTATAATATGTCTAATCCACACATAAAAGTGAATAAATTGAACAAAATCTTGAAATCTGAAAACAAGATTATTTCTAATTTTTAGCTCTTAACTTGGTCTAAAATATCTGTTTTCAACATTTTATGACTAAATAAGCTATAATATGTACAATCCACACATAAAAGTGCAGAAATTGAAAAGAAACTTGAAATCTGAAAACAAGATTATTTCTAATTTTTAGCTCTTAACTTGGTCTAAAATATCTGTTTTCAACATTTTATGACTAAATAAGCTATAATATGTCTAATCCACACTTAAAAGTGAATAAATTGAACAAAAACTTGAAATCTGAAAACAAGATTATTTCTAATTTTTAGCTCTTAACTTGGTCTAAAATATCTGTTTTCAACATTTTATGACTAAATAAGCTATAATATATCTAATCCACACATAAAAGTGTATAAATTGAACAAAATCTTGAAATCTGAAAACAAGATTATTTCTAATTTTTAGCTCTTAACTTGGTCTAAAATATCTGTTTTCAACATTTTATGACTAAATAAGCTATAATATGTACAATCCACACATAAAAGTGCAGAAATTGAAAAGAAACTTGAAATCTGAAAACAAGATTATTTCTAATTTTTAGCTCTTAACTTGGTCTAAAATATCTGTTTTCAACATTTTATGACTAAATAAGCTATAATATGTCTAATCCACACATAAAAGTGAATAAATTGAACAAAATCTTGAAATCTGAAAACAAGATTATTTCTAATTTTTAGCCCTTAACTTGGTCTAAAATATCTGTTTTCAACATTTTATGACTAAATAAGCTATAATATGTATAATCCACACATAAAAGTGAATAAATTGAACAAAATCTTGAAATCTGAAAACAAGATTATTTCTAATTTTTAGCTCTTAACTTGGTCTAAAATATCTGTTTTCAACATTTTATGACTAAATAAGCTATAATATGTACAATCCACACATAAAAGTGCAGAAATTGGAAAGAAACTTGAAATCTGAAAACAAGATTATTTCTAATTTTTAGCTCTTAACTTGGTCTAAAATATCTGTTTTCAACATTTTATGACTAAATAAGCTATAATATGTCTAATCCACACATAAAAGTGAATAAATTGAACAAAATCTTGAAATCTGAAAACAAGATTATTTCTAATTTTTAGCTCTTAACTTGGTCTAAAATATCTGTTTTCAACATTTTATGACTAAATAAGCTATAATATGTACAATCCACACATAAAAGTGCAGAAATTGAAAAACTTGAAATCTGAAAACAAGATTATTTCTAATTTTTAGCTCTTAACTTGGTCTAAAATATCTGTTTTCAACATTTTATGACTAAATAAGCTATAATATGTCTAATCCACACATAAAAGTGAATAAATTGAACAAAAACTTGAAATCTGAAAACAAGATTATTTCTAATTTTTAGCTCTTAACTTGGTCTAAAATATCTGTTTTCAACATTTTATGACTAAATAAGCTATAATATGTCTAATCCACACATAAAAGTGAATAAATTGAACAAAATCTTGAAATCTGAAAACAAGATTATTTCTAATTTTTAGCTCTTAACTTGGTCTAAAATATCTGTTTTCAACATTTTATGACTAAATAAGCTATAATATGTACAATCCACACATAAAAGTGCAGAAATTGAAAAGAAACTTGAAATCTGAAAACAAGATTATTTCTAATTTTTAGCTCTTAACTTGGTCTAAAATATCTGTTTTCAACATTTTATGACTAAATAAGCTATAATATGTCTAATCCACACATAAAAGTGAATAAATTGAACAAAATCTTGAAATCTGAAAACAAGATTATTTCAAATTTTTAGCTCTTAACTTGGTCTAAAATATCTGTTTTCAACATTTTATGACTAAATAAGCTATAATATGTACAATCCACACATAAAAGTGCAGAAATTGAAAAGAAACTTGAAATCTGAAAACAAGATTATTTCTAATTTTTAGCTCTTAACTTGGTCTAAAATATCTGTTTTCAACATTTTATGACTAAATAAGCTATAATATGTCTAATCCACACATAAAAGTGAATAAATTGAACAAAAACTTGAAATCTGAAAACAAGATTATTTCTAATTTTTAGCTCTTAACTTGGTCTAAAATATCTGTTTTCAACATTTTATGACTAAATAAGCTATAATATGTCTAATCCACACATAAAAGTGAATAAATTGAACAAAATCTTGAAATCTGAAAACAAGATTATTTCTAATTTTTAGCTCTAAACTTGGTCTAAAATATCTGTTTTCAACATTTTATGACTAAATAAGCTATAAAATGTACAATCCACACATAAAAGTGCAGAAATTGAAAAGAAACTTGAAATCTGAAAACAAGATTATTTCTAATTTTTAGCTCTTAACTTGGTCTAAAATACCTGTTTTCAACATTTTATGACTAAATAAGCTATAATATGTCTAATCCACACATAAAAGTGAATAAATTGAACAAAATCTTGAAATCTGAAAACAAGATTATTTCTAATTTTTAGCTCTTAACTTGGTCTAAAATATCTGTTTTCAACATTTTATGACTAAATAAGCTATAATATGTCCAATCCACACATAAAAGTGAATAAATTGAACAAAATCTTGAAATCTGAAAACAAGATTATTTCTAATTTTTAGCTCTTAACTTGGTCTAAAATATCTGTTTTCAACATTTTATGACTAAATAAGCTATAATATGTACAATCCACACATAAAAGTGCAGAAATTGAAAAGAAACTTGAAATCTGAAAACAAGATTATTTCTAATTTTTAGCTCTTAACTTGGTCTAAAATATCTGTTTTCAACATTTTATGACTAAATAAGCTATAATATGTCTAATCCACACATAAAAGTGCAGAAATTGAAAAGAAACTTGAAATCTGAAAACAAGATTATTTCTAATTTTTAGCTCTTAACTTGGTCTAAAATATCTGTTTTCAACATTTTATGACTAAATAAGCTATAATATGTCTAATCCACACATAAAAGTGAATAAATTGAACAAAAACTTGAAATCTGAAAACAAGATCATTTCTAATTTTTAGCTCTTAACTTGGTCTAAAATATCTGTTTTCAACATTTTATGACTAAATAAGCTATAATATGTCTAATCCACACATAAAAGTGAATAAATTGAACAAAATCTTGAAATCTGAAAACAAGATTATTTCTAATTTTTAGCTCTTAACTTGGTCTAAAATATCTGTTTTCAACATTTTATGATAAATAAGCTATAATATGTACAATCCACACATAAAAGTGCAGAAATTGAAAAGAAACTTGAAATCTGAAAACAAGATTATTTCTAATTTTTAGCTCTTAACTTGGTCTAAAATATCTGTTTTCAACATTTTATGACTAAATAAGCTATAATATGTCTAATCCACACATAAAAGTGAATAAATTGAACAAAATCTTGAAATCTGAAAACATGATTATTTCTAATTTTTAGCACTTAACTTGGTCTAAAATATCTGTTTTCAACATTTTATGACTAAATAAGCTATAATATGTACAATCCACACATAAAAGTGCAGAAATTGAAAAGAAACTTGAAATCTGAAAACAAGATTATTTCTAATTTTTAGCTCTTAACTTGGTCTAAAATATCTGTTTTCAACATTTTATGACTAAATAAGCTATAATATGTCTAATCCACACGTAAAAGTGAATAAATTGAACAAAATCTTGAAATCTGAAAACAAGATTATTTCTAATTTTTAGCTCTTAACTTGGTCTAAAATATCTGTTTTCAACATTTTATGACTAAATAAGCTATAATATGTCTAATCCACACATAAAAGTGAATAAATTGAACAAAATCTTGAAATCTGAAAACAAGATTATTTCTAATTTTTAGCTCTTAACTTGGTCTAAAATATCTGTTTTCAACATTTTATGACCAAATAAGCTATAATATGTACAATCCACACATAAAAGTGCAGAAATTGAAAAGAACCTTGAAATCTGAAAACAAGATTATTTCTAATTTTTAGCTCTTAACTTGGTCTAAAATATCTGTTTTCAACATTTTATGACTAAATAAGCTATAATATGTCTAATCCACACATAAAAGTGAATAAATTGAACAAAATCTTGAGATCTGAAAACAAGATTATTTCTAATTTTTAGCTCTTAACTTGGTCTAAAATATCTGTTTTCAACATTTTATGACTAAATAAGCTATAATATGTACAATCCACACATAAAAGAGCAGAAATTGAAAAGAAACTTGAAATCTGAAAACAAGATTATTTCTAATTTTTAGCTCTTAACTTGGTCTAAAATATATGTTTTCAACATTTTATGACTAAATAAGCTATAATATGTCTAATCCACACATAAAAGTGAATAAATTGAACAAAATCTTGAAATCTGAAAACAAGATTATTTCTAATTTTTAGCTCTTAAATTGGTCTGAAATATCTGTTTTCAACATTTGATGACTAAATAAGCTATAATATGTCTAATCCACACATAAAAGTGAATAAATTGAACAAAATCTTGAAATCTGAAAACAAGATTATTTCTAATTTTTAGCTCTTAACTTGGTCTAAAATATCTGTTTTCAACATTTTATGACTAAATAAGCTATAATATGTACAATCCACACATAAAAGTGCAGAAATTGAAAAGAAACTTGAAATCTGAAAACAAGATTATTTCTAATTTTTAGCTCTTAACTTGGTCTAAAATATCTGTTTTCAACATTTTATGACTAAATAAGCTATAATATGTCTAATCCACACATAAAAGTGAATAAATTGAACAAAAACTTGAAATCTGAAAACAAGATTATTTCTAATTTTTAGCTCTTAACTTGGTCTAAAATATCTGTTTTCAACATTTTATGACTAAATAAGCTATAATATGTCTAATCCACAAATAAAAGTGAATAAATTGAACAAAATCTTGAAATCTGAAAACAAGATTATTTCTAATTTTTAGCTCTTAACGTGGTCTAAAATATCTGTTTTCAACATTTTATGACTAAATAAGCTATAATATGTACAATCCACACATAAAAGTGCAGAAATTGAAAAGAAACTTGAAATCTGAAATCAAGATTATTTCTAATTTTTAGCTCTTAACTTGGTCTAAAATATCTGTTTTCAACATTTTATGACTAAATAAGCTATAATATGTCTAATCCACACATAAAAGTGAATAAATTGAACAAAATCTTGAAATCTGAAAACAAGATTATTTCTAATTTTTAGCTCTTAACTTGGTCTAAAATATCTGTTTTCAACATTTTATGACTAAATAAGCTATAATATGTACAATCCACACATAAAAGTGCAGAAATTGAAAAGAAACTTGAAATCTGAAAACAAGATTATTTCTAATTTTTAGCTCTTAACTTGGTCTAAAATATCTGTTTTCAACATTTTATGACTAAATAAGCTATATGTCTAATCCACACATAAAAGTGAATAAATTGAACAAAAACTTGAAATCTGAAAACAAGATTATTTCTAATTTTTAGCTCTTAACTTGGTCTAAAATATCTGTTTTCAACATTTTATGACTAAATAAGCTATAATATGTCTAATCCACACATAAAAGTGAATAAATTGAACAAAATCTTGAAATCTGAAAACAAGATTATTTCTAATTTTTAGCTCTTAACTTGGTCTAAAATATCTGTTTTCAACATTTTATGACTAAATAAGCTATAATATGTACAATCCACACATAAAAGTGCAGAAATTGAAAAGAAACATGAAATCTGAAAACAAGATTATTTCTAATTTTTAGCTCATAACTTGGTCTAAAATATCTGTTTTCAACATTTTATGACTAAATAAGCTATAATATGTCTAATCCACACATAAAAGTGAATAAATTGAACAAAATCTTGAAATCTGAAAACAAGATTATTTCTAATTTTTAGCTCTTAACTTGGTCTAAAATATCTGTTTTCAACATTTTATGACTAAATAAGCTATAATATGTACAATCCACACATAAAAGAGCAGAAATTGAAAAGAAACTTGAAATCTGAAAACAAGATTATTTCTAATTTTTAGCTCTTAACTTGGTCTAAAATATCTGTTTTCAACATTTTATGACTAAATAAGCTATTATATGTCTAATCCACACATAAAAGTGAATAAATTGAACAAAATCTTGAAATCTGAAAACAAGATTATTTCTAATTTTTAGCTCTTAACTTGGTCTAAAATATCTGTTTTCAACATTTTATGACTAAATAAGCTATAATATGTCTAATCCACACATAAAAGTGAATAAATTGAACAAAATCTTGAAATCTGAAAACAAGATTATTTCTAATTTTTAGCTCTTAACTTGGTCTAAAATCTCTGTTTTCAACATTTTATGACTAAATAAGCTATAATATGTACAATCCACACATAAAAGTGCAGAAATTGAAAAGAAACTTGAAATCTGAAAACAAGATTATTTCTAATTTTTAGCTCTTAACTTGGTCTAAAATATCTGTTTTCAACATTTTATGACTAAATAAGCTATAATATGTCTAATCCACACATGAAAGTGAATAAATTGAACAAAAACTTGAAATCTGAAAACAAGATTATTTCTAATTTTTAGGTCTTAACTTGGTCTAAAATATCTGTTTTCAACATTTTATGACTAAATAAGCTATAATATGTCTAATCCACACATAAAAGTGAATAAATTGAACAAAATCTTGAAATCTGAAAACAAGATTATTTCTAATTTTTAGCTCTTAACTTGGTCTAAAATATCTGTTTTCAACATTTTATGACTAAATAAGCTATAATATGTACAATCCACACATAAAAGTGCAGAAATTGAAAAGAAACTTGAAATCTGAAAACAAGATTATTTCTAATTTTTAGCTCTTAACTTGGTCTAAAATATCTGTTTTCAACATTTTATGACTAAATAAGCTATAATATGTCTAATCCACACATAAAAGTGAATAAATTGAACAAAATCTTGAAATCTGAAAACAAGATTATTTCTAATTTTTAGCTCTTAACTTGGTCTAAAATATCTGTTTTCAACATTTTATGACTAAATAAGCTATAATATGTACAATCCACATATAAAAGTGCAGAAATTGAAAAGAAACTTGAAATCTGAAAACAAGATTATTTCTAATTTTTAGCTCTTAACTTGGTCTAAAATATCTGTTTTCAACATTTTATGACTAAATAAGCTATAATATGTCTAATCCACACATAAAAGTGAATAAATTGAACAAAATCTTGAAATCTGAAAACAAGATTATTTCTAATTTTTAGCTCTTAACTTGGTCTAAAATATCTGTTTTCAACATTTTATGACTAAATAAGCATGTCTAATCCACACATAAAAGTGAATAAATTGAACAAAATCTTGAAATCTGAAAACAAGATTATTTCTAATTTTTAGCTCTTAACTTGGTCTAAAATATCTGTTTTCAACATTTTATGACTAAATAAGCTATAATATGTACAATCCACACATAAAAGTGCAGAAATTGAAAAGAAACTTGAAATCTGAAAACAAGATTATTTCTAATTTTTAGCTCTTAACTTGGTCTAAAATATCTGTTTTCAACATTTTATGACTAAATAAGCTATAATATGTCTAATCCACACATAAAAGTGAATAAATTGAACAAAAACTTGAAATCTGAAAATAAGATTATTTCTAATTTTTAGCTCTTAACTTGGTCTAAAATATCTGTTTTCAACATTTTATGACTAAATAAGCTATAATATGTACAGTCCACACATAAAAGTGCAGAAATTGAAAAGAAACTTGAAATCTGAAAACAAGATTATTTCTAATTTTTAGCTCTTAACTTGGTCTAAAATATCTGTTTTCAACATTTTATGACTAAATAAGCTATAATATGTACAATCCACACATAAAAGTGCAGAAATTGAAAAGAAACTTGAAATCTGAAAACAAGATTATTTCTAATTTTTAGCTCTTAACTTGGTCTAAAATATCTGTTTTCAACATTTTATGACTAAATAAGCTATAATATGTCTAATCCACACATAAAAGTGAATAAATTGAACAAAATCTTGAAATCTGAAAACAAGATTATTTCTAATTTTTAGCTCTTAACTTGGTCTAAAATATCTGTTTTCAACATTTTATGACTAAATAAGCTATAATATGTCTAATCCACACATAAAAGTGAATAAATTGAACAAAATCTTGAAATCTGAAAACAAGATTATTTCTAATTTTTAGCTCTTAACTTGGTCTAAAATATCTGTTTTCAACATTTTATGACTAAATAAGCTATAATATGTACAATCCACACATAAAAGTGCAGAAATTGAAAAGAAACTTGAAATCTGAAAACAAGATTATTTCTAATTTTTAGCTCTTAACTTGGTCTAAAATATCTGTTTTCAACATTTTATGACTAAATAAGCTATAATATGTCTAATCCACACATAAAAGTGAATAAATTGAACAAAAACTTGAAATCTGAAAATAAGATTATTTCTAATTTTTAGCTCTTAACTTGGTCTAAAATATCTGTTTTCAACATTTTATGACTAAATAAGCTATAATATGTACAGTCCACACATAAAAGTGCAGAAATTGAAAAGAAACTTGAAATCTGAAAACAAGATTATTTCTAATTTTTAGCTCTTAACTTGGTCTAAAATATCTGTTTTCAATATTTTATGACTAAATAAGCTATAATATGTACAATCCACACATAAAAGTGCAGAAATTGAAAAGAAACTTGAAATCTGAAAACAAGATTATTTCTAATTTTTAGCCCTTAACTTGGTCTAAAATATCTGTTTTCAACATTTTATGACTAAATAAGCTATAATATGTCTAATCCACACATAAAAGTGAATAAATTGAACAAAAACTTGAAATCTGAAAACAAGATTATTTCTAATTTTTAGCTCTTAACTTGGTCTAAAATATCTGTTTTCAACATTTTATGACTAAATAAGCTATAATATGTCTAATCCACACATAAAAGTGAATAAATTGAACAAAAACTTGAAATCTGAAAACAAGATTATTTCTAATTTTTAGCTCTTAACTTGGTCTAAAATATCTGTTTTCAACATTTTATGACTAAATAAGCTATAATATGTCTAATCCACACATAAAAGTGAATAAATTGAACAAAATCTTGAAATCTGAAAACAAGATTATTTCTAATTTTTAGCTCTTAACTTGGTCTAAAATATCTGTTTTCAACATTTTATGACTAAATAAGCTATAATATGTCTAATCCACACATAAAAGTGAATAAATTGAACAAAATCTTGAAATCTGAAAACAAGATTATTTCTAATTTTTAGCTCTTAACTTGGTCTAAAATATCTGTTTTCAACATTTTATGACTAAATAAGCTATAATATGTCTAATCCACACATAAAAGTGAATAAATTGAACAAAATCTTGAAATCTGAAAACAAGTTTATTTCTAATTTTTAGCTCTTAACTTGGTCTAAAATATCTGTTTTCAACATTTTATGACTAAATAAGCTATAATATGTCTAATCCACACATAAAAGTGAATAAATTGAACAAAATCTTGAAATCTGAAAACAAGATTATTTCTAATTTTTAGCTCTTAACTTGGTCTAAAATATCTGTTTTCAACATTTTATGACTAAATAAGCTATAATATGTCTAATCCACACATAAAAGTGAATAAATTGAACAAAATCTTGAAATCTGAAAACAAGATTATTTCTAATTTTTAGCTCTTAACTTGGTCTAAAATATCTGTTTTCAACATTTTATGACTAAATAAGAATCTGAAAACAAGATTATTTCTAATTTTTAGCTCTTAACTTGGTCTAAAATATCTGTTTTCAACATTTTATGACTAAATATGCTATAATATGTCTAATCCACACATAAAAGTGAATAAATTGAACAAAATCTTGAAATCTGAAAACAAGATTATTTCTAATTTTTAGCTCTTAACTTGGTCTAAAATATCTGTTTTCAACATTTTATGACTAAATAAGCTATAATATGTACAATCCACACATAAAAGTGCAGAAATTGAAAAGAAACTTGAAATCTGAAAACAAGATTATTTCTAATTTTTAGCTCTTAACTTGGTCTAAAATATCTGTTTTCAACATTTTATGACTAAATAAGCTATAATATGTCTAATCCACACATAAAGGTGAATAAATTGAACAAAATCTTGAAATCTGAAAACAAGATTATTTCTAATTTTTAGCTCTTAACTTGGTCTAAAATATCTGTTTTCAACATTTTATGACTAAATAAGCTATAATATGTACAATCCACACATAAAAGTGCAGAAATTGAAAAGAAACTTGAAATCTGAAAACAAGATTATTTCTAATTTTTAGCTCTTAACTTGGTCTAAAATATCTGTTTTCAACATTTTATGACTAAATAAGCTATAATATGTCTAATCCACACATAAATGTGAATAAATTGAACAAAATCTTGAAATCTGAAAACAAGATTATTTCTAATTTTTAGCTCTCAACTTGGTCTAAAATATCTGTTTTCAACATTTTATGACTAAATAAGCTGTAATATGTACAATCCACACATAAAAGTGCAGAAATTGAAAAGAAACTTGAAATCTAAAAACAAGATTATTTCTAATTCTTAGCTCTTAACTTGGTCTAAAATATCTGTTTTCAACATTTTATGACTAAATAAGCTATAATATGTCTAATCCACACATAAAAGTGAATAAATTGAACAAAAACTTGAAATCTGAAAACAAGATTATTTCTAATTTTTAGCTCTTAACTTGGTCTAAAATATCTGTTTTCAACATTTTATGACTAAATAAGCTATAATATGTCTAATCCACACATAAAAGTGAATAAATTGAACAAAATCTTGAAATCTGAAAACAAGATTATTTCTAATTTTTAGCTCTTAACTTGGTCTAAAATATCTGTTTTCAACATTTTATGACTAAATAAGCTATAATATGTCTAATCCACTCATAAAAGTGAATAAATTGAACAAAAACTTGAAATCTGAAAACAAGATTATTTCTAATTCTTAGCTCTTAACTTGGTCTAAAATATCTGTTTTCAACATTTTATGACTAAATAAGCTATAATATGTCTAATCCACACATAAAAGTGAATAAATTGAACAAAAACTTGAAATCTGAAAACAAGATTATTTCTAATTTTTAGCTCTTAACTTGGTCTAAAATATCTGTTTTCAACATTTTATGACTAAATAAGCTATAATATGTACAGTCCACACATAAAAGTGCAGAAATTGAAAAGAAACTTGAAATCTGAAAACAAGATTATTTCTAATTTTTAGCTCTTAACTTGGTCTAAAATATCTGTTTTCAACATTTTATGACTAAATAAGCTATAATATGTACAATCCACACATAAAAGTGCAGAAATTGAAAAGAAACTTGAAATCTGAAAACAAGATTATTTCTAATTTTTAGCTCTTAACTTGGTCTAAAATATCTGTTTTCAACATTTTATGACTAAATAAGCTATAATATGTCTAATCCACACATAAAAGTGAATAAATTGAACAAAATCTTGAAATCTGAAAACAAGATTATTTCTAATTTTTAGCTCTTAACTTGGTCTAAAATATCTGTTTTCAACATTTTATGACTAAATAAGCTATAATATGTCTAATCCACACATAAAAGTGAATAAATTGAACAAAATCTTGAAATCTGAAAACAAGATTATTTCTAATTTTTAGCTCTTAACTTGGTCTAAAATATCTGTTTTCAACATTTTATGACTAAATAAGCTATAATATGTACAATCCACACATAAAAGTGCAGAAATTGAAAAGAAACTTGAAATCTGAAAACAAGATTATTTCTAATTTTTAGCTCTTAACTTGGTCTAAAATATCTGTTTTCAACATTTTATGACTAAATAAGCTATAATATGTCTAATCCACACATAAAAGTGAATAAATTGAACAAAAACTTGAAATCTGAAAATAAGATTATTTCTAATTTTTAGCTCTTAACTTGGTCTAAAATATCTGTTTTCAACATTTTATGACTAAATAAGCTATAATATGTACAGTCCACACATAAAAGTGCAGAAATTGAAAAGAAACTTGAAATCTGAAAACAAGATTATTTCTAATTTTTAGCTCTTAACTTGGTCTAAAATATCTGTTTTCAATATTTTATGACTAAATAAGCTATAATATGTACAATCCACACATAAAAGTGCAGAAATTGAAAAGAAACTTGAAATCTGAAAACAAGATTATTTCTAATTTTTAGCCCTTAACTTGGTCTAAAATATCTGTTTTCAACATTTTATGACTAAATAAGCTATAATATGTCTAATCCACACATAAAAGTGAATAAATTGAACAAAAACTTGAAATCTGAAAACAAGATTATTTCTAATTTTTAGCTCTTAACTTGGTCTAAAATATCTGTTTTCAACATTTTATGACTAAATAAGCTATAATATGTCTAATCCACACATAAAAGTGAATAAATTGAACAAAAACTTGAAATCTGAAAACAAGATTATTTCTAATTTTTAGCTCTTAACTTGGTCTAAAATATCTGTTTTCAACATTTTATGACTAAATAAGCTATAATATGTCTAATCCACACATAAAAGTGAATAAATTGAACAAAATCTTGAAATCTGAAAACAAGATTATTTCTAATTTTTAGCTCTTAACTTGGTCTAAAATATCTGTTTTCAACATTTTATGACTAAATAAGCTATAATATGTCTAATCCACACATAAAAGTGAATAAATTGAACAAAATCTTGAAATCTGAAAACAAGATTATTTCTAATTTTTAGCTCTTAACTTGGTCTAAAATATCTGTTTTCAACATTTTATGACTAAATAAGCTATAATATGTCTAATCCACACATAAAAGTGAATAAATTGAACAAAATCTTGAAATCTGAAAACAAGTTTATTTCTAATTTTTAGCTCTTAACTTGGTCTAAAATATCTGTTTTCAACATTTTATGACTAAATAAGCTATAATATGTCTAATCCACACATAAAAAGGAATAAATTGAACAAAATCTTGAAATCTGAAAACAAGATTATTTCTAATTTTTAGCTCTTAACTTGGTCTAAAATATCTGTTTTCAACATTTTATGACTAAATAAGCTATAATATGTCTAATCCACACATAAAAGTGAATAAATTGAACAAAATCTTGAAATCTGAAAACAAGATTATTTCTAATTTTTAGCTCTTAACTTGGTCTAAAATATCTGTTTTCAACATTTTATGACTAAATAAGAATCTGAAAACAAGATTATTTCTAATTTTTAGCTCTTAACTTGGTCTAAAATATCTGTTTTCAACATTTTATGACTAAATATGCTATAATATGTCTAATCCACACATAAAAGTGAATAAATTGAACAAAATCTTGAAATCTGAAAACAAGATTATTTCTAATTTTTAGCTCTTAACTTGGTCTAAAATATCTGTTTTCAACATTTTATGACTAAATAAGCTATAATATGTACAATCCACACATAAAAGTGCAGAAATTGAAAAGAAACTTGAAATCTGAAAACAAGATTATTTCTAATTTTTAGCTCTTAACTTGGTCTAAAATATCTGTTTTCAACATTTTATGACTAAATAAGCTATAATATGTCTAATCCACACATAAAGGTGAATAAATTGAACAAAATCTTGAAATCTGAAAACAAGATTATTTCTAATTTTTAGCTCTTAACTTGGTCTAAAATATCTGTTTTCAACATTTTATGACTAAATAAGCTATAATATGTACAATCCACACATAAAAGTGCAGAAATTGAAAAGAAACTTGAAATCTGAAAACAAGATTATTTCTAATTTTTAGCTCTTAACTTGGTCTAAAATATCTGTTTTCAACATTTTATGACTAAATAAGCTATAATATGTCTAATCCACACATAAATGTGAATAAATTGAACAAAATCTTGAAATCTGAAAACAAGATTATTTCTAATTTTTAGCTCTCAACTTGGTCTAAAATATCTGTTTTCAACATTTTATGACTAAATAAGCTGTAATATGTACAATCCACACATAAAAGTGCAGAAATTGAAAAGAAACTTGAAATCTAAAAACAAGATTATTTCTAATTCTTAGCTCTTAACTTGGTCTAAAATATCTGTTTTCAACATTTTATGACTAAATAAGCTATAATATGTCTAATCCACACATAAAAGTGAATAAATTGAACAAAAACTTGAAATCTGAAAACAAGATTATTTCTAATTTTTAGCTCTTAACTTGGTCTAAAATATCTGTTTTCAACATTTTATGACTAAATAAGCTATAATATGTCTAATCCACACATAAAAGTGAATAAATTGAACAAAATCTTGAAATCTGAAAACAAGATTATTTCTAATTTTTAGCTCTTAACTTGGTCTAAAATATCTGTTTTCAACATTTTATGACTAAATAAGCTATAATATGTCTAATCCACTCATAAAAGTGAATAAATTGAACAAAAACTTGAAATCTGAAAACAAGATTATTTCTAATTTTTAGCTCTTAACTTGGTCTAAAATATCTGTTTTCAACATTATATGACTAAATAAGCTATAATATGTCTAATCCACACATAAAAGTGAATAAATTGAAGAAAATCTTGAAATCTGAAAACAAGATTATTTCTTATTTTTAGCTCTTAACTTGGTCTAAAATATCTGTTTTCAACATTTTATGACTAAATAAGCTATAATATGTCTAATCCACACATAAAAGTGAATAAATTGAACAAAATCTTGAAATCTGAAAACAAGATTATTTCCAATTTTTAGCTCTTAACTTGGTCTAAAATATCTGTTTTCAACATTTTATGACTAAATAAGCTATAATATGTACAATCCACACATAAAAGTGCAGAAATTGAAAAGAAACTTGAAATCTGAAAACAAGATTATTTCTAATTTTTAGCTCTTAACTTGGTCTAAAATATCTGTTTTCAACATTTTATGACTAAATAAGCTATAATATGTCTAATCCACACATAAAAGTGAATAAATTGAACAAAAACTTGAAATCTGAAAACAAGATTATTTCTAATTTTTAGCTCTTAACTTGGTCTAAAATATCTGTTTTCAACATTTTATGACTAAATAAGCTATAATATGTCTAATCCACACATAAAAGTGAATAAATTGAACAAAATCTTGAAATCTGAAAACAAGATTATTTCTAATTTTTGGCTCTTAACTTGGTCTAAAATATCTGTTTTCAACATTTTATGACTAAATAAGCTATAATATGTACAATCCACACATAAAAGTGCAGAAATTGAAAAGAAACTTGAAATCTGAAAACAAGATTATTTCTAGTTTTTAGCTCTTAACTTGGTCTAAAATATCTGTTTTCAACATTTTATGACTAAATAAGCTATAATATGTCTAATCCACACATAAAAGTGAATAAATTGAACAAAAACTTGAAATCTGAAAACAAGATTATTTCTAATTTTTAGCTCTTAACTTGGTCTAAAATCTGTTTTCAACATTTTATGACTAAATAAGCTATAATATGTCTAATCCACACATAAAAGTGAATAAATTGAACAAAATCTTGAAATCTGAAAACAAGATTATTTCTAATTTTTAGCTCTTAACTTGGTCTAAAATATCTGTTTTCAACATTTTATACCTAAATAAGCTATAATATGTCTAATCCACACATAAAAGTGAATAAATTGAACAAAAACTTGAAATCTGAAAACAAGATTATTTCTAATTTTTAGCTCTTAACTTGGTCTAAAATATCTGTTTTCAACATTTTATGACTAAATATGCTATAATATGTCTAATCCACACATAAAAGTGAATAAATTGAACAAAATCTTGAAATCTGAAAACAAGATTATTTCTAATTTTTAGCTCTTAACTTGGTCTAAAATATCTGTTTTCAACATTTTATGACTAAATAAGCTATAATATGTACAATCCACACATAAAAGTGCAGAAATTGAAAAGAAACTTGAAATCTGAAAACAAGATTATTTCTAATTTTTAGCTCTTAACTTGGTCTAAAATATCTGTTTTCAACATTTTATGACTAAATAAGCTATAATATGTCTAATCCACACATAAAAGTGAATAAATTGAACAAAAACTTGAAATCTGAAAACAAGATTATTTCTAATTTTTAGCTCTTAACTTGGTCTAAAATATCTGTTTTCAACATTTTATGACTAAATAAGCTATAATATGTCTAATCCACACATAAAAGTGAATAAATTGAACAAAATCTTGAAATCTGAAAACAAGATTATTTCTAATTTTTAGCTCTTAACTTGGTCTAAAATATCTGTTTTCAACATTTTATGACTAAATAAGCTATAATATGTCTAATCCACACATAAAAGTGAATAAATTGAACAAAAACTTGAAATCTGAAAACAAGATTATTTCTAATTTTTAGCTCTTAACTTGGTCTAAAATATCTGTTTTCAACATTTTATGACTAAATAAGCTATAATATGTCTAATCCACACATAAAAGTGAATAAATTGAACAAAATCTTGAAATCTGAAAACAAGATTATTTCTAATTTTTAGCTCTTAACTTGGTCTAAAATATCTGTTTTCAACATTTTATGACTAAATAAGCTATAATATGTACAATCCACACATAAAAGTGCAGAAATTGAAAAGAAACTTGAAATCTGAAAACAAGATTATTTCTAATTTTTAGCTCTTAACTTGATCTAAAATATCTGTTTTCAACATTTTATGACTAAATAAGCTATAATATGTCTAATCCACACATAAAAGTGAATAAATTGAACAAAAACCTGAAATCTGAAAACAAGATTATTTCTAATTATTAGCTCTTAACTTGGTCTAAAATATCTGTTTTCAACATTTTATGACTAAATAAGCTATAATATGTCTAATCCACACATAAAAGTGAATAAATTGAACAAAATCTTGAAATCTGAAAACAAGACTATTTCTAATTTTTAGCTCTTAACTTGGTCTGAAATATCTGTTTTCAACATTTTATGACTAAATAAGCTATAATATGTCTAATCCACACATAAAAGTGAATAAATTGAACAAAAACTTGAAATCTGAAAACAAGATTATTTCTAATTTTTAGCTCTTAACTTGGTCTAAAATATCTGTTTTCAACATTTTATGACTAAATAAGCTATAATATGTACAATCCACACATAAAAGTGAATAAATTGAAAAGAAACTTGAAATCTGAAAACAAGATTATTTCTAATTTTTAGCTCTTAACTTGGTCTAAAATATCTGTTTTCAACATTTTATGACTAAATAAGCTATAATATGTCTAATCCACACATAAAAGTGAATATATTGAACAAAATCTTGAAATCTGAAAACAAGATTATTTCTAATTTTTAGCTCTTAACTTGGTCTAAAATATCTGTTTTCAACATTTTATGACTAAATAAGCTATAATATGTACAATCCACACATAAAAGTGCAGAAATTGAAAAGAAACTTGAAATCTGAAAACAAGATTATTTCTAATTTTTAGCTCTTAACTTGGTCTAAAATATCTGTTTTCAACATTTTATGACTAAATAAGCTATAATATGTCTAATCCACACATAAATGTGAATAAATTGAACAAAATCTTGAAATCTGAAAACAAGATTATTTCTAATTTTTAGCTCTCAACTTGGTCTAAAATATCTGTTTTCAACATTTTATGACTAAATAAGCTGTAATATGTACAATCCACACATAAAAGTGCAGAAATTGAAAAGAAACTTGAAATCTGAAAACAAGATTATTTCTAATTTTTAGCTCTTAACTTGGTCTAAAATATCTGTTTTCAACATTTTATGACTAAATAAGCTATAATATGTCTAATCCACACATAAAAGTGAATAAATTGAACAAAAACTTGAAATCTGAAAACAAGATTATTTCTAATTTTTAGCGCTTAACTTGGTCTAAAATATCTGTTTTCAACATTTTATGACTAAATAAGCTATAATATGTCTAATCCACACATAAAAGTGAATAAATTGAACAAAATCTTGAAATCTGAAAACAAGATTATTTCTAATTTTTAGCTCTTAACTTGGTCTAAAATATCTGTTTTCAACATTTTATGACTAAATAAGCTATAATATGTCTAATCCACTCATAAAAGTGAATAAATTGAACAAAAACTTGAAATCTGAAAACAAGATTATTTCTAATTTTTAGCTCTTAACTTGGTCTAAAATATCTGTTTTCAACATTATATGACTAAATAAGCTATAATATGTCTAATCCACACAAAAAAGTGAATAAATTGAAGAAAATCTTGAAATCTGAAAACAAGATTATTTCTAATTTTTAGCTCTTAACTTGGTCTAAAATATCTGTTTTCAACATTTTATGACTAAATAAGCTATAATATGTCTAATCCACACATAAAAGTGAATAAATTGAACAAAATCTTGAAATCTGAAAACAAGATTATTTCCAATTTTTAGCTCTTAACTTGGTCTAAAATATCTGTTTTCAACATTTTATGACTAAATAAGCTATAATATGTACAATCCACACATAAAAGTGCAGAAATTGAAAAGAAACTTGAAATCTGAAAACAAGATTATTTCTAATTTTTAGCTCTTAACTTGGTCTAAAATATCTGTTTTCAACATTTTATGACTAAATAAGCTATAATATGTCTAATCCACACATAAAAGTGAATAAATTGAACAAAAACTTGAAATCTGAAAACAAGATTATTTCTAATTTTTAGCTCTTAACTTGGTCTAAAATATCTGTTTTCAACATTTTATGACTAAATAAGCTATAATATGTCTAATCCACACATAAAAGTGAATAAATTGAACAAAATCTTGAAATCTGAAAACAAGATTATTTCTAATTTTTGGCTCTTAACTTGGTCTAAAATATCTGTTTTCAACATTTTATGACTAAATAAGCTATAATATGTACAATCCACACATAAAAGTGCAGAAATTGAAAAGAAACTTGAAATCTGAAAACAAGATTATTTCTAGTTTTTAGCTCTTAACTTGGTCTAAAATATCTGTTTTCAACATTTTATGACTAAATAAGCTATAATATGTCTAATCCACACATAAAAGTGAATAAATTGAACAAAAACTTGAAATCTGAAAACAAGATTATTTCTAATTTTTAGCTCTTAACTTGGTCTAAAATATCTGTTTTCAACATTTTATGACTAAATAAGCTATAATATGTCTAATCCACACATAAAAGTGAATAAATTGAACAAAATCTTGAAATCTGAAAACAAGATTATTTCTAATTTTTAGCTCTTAACTTGGTCTAAAATATCTGTTTTCAACATTTTATACCTAAATAAGCTATAATATGTCTAATCCACACATAAAAGTGAATAAATTGAACAAAAACTTGAAATCTGAAAACAAGATTATTTCTAATTTTTAGCTCTTAACTTGGTCTAAAATATCTGTTTTCAACATTTTATGACTAAATATGCTATAATATGTCTAATCCACACATAAAAGTGAATAAATTGAACAAAATCTTGAAATCTGAAAACAAGATTATTTCTAATTTTTAGCTCTTAACTTGGTCTAAAATATCTGTTTTCAACATTTTATGACTGAATAAGCTATAATATGTACAATCCACACATAAAAGTGCAGAAATTGAAAAGAAACTTGAAATCTGAAAACAAGATTATTTCTAATTTTTAGCTCTTAACTTGGTCTAAAATATCTGTTTTCAACATTTTATGACTAAATAAGCTATAATATGTCTAATCCACACATAAAAGTGAATAAA